>JAQQZR010000013.1:2542017-2566906 GCA_030068235.1 Notoglanidium macrostoma | reverse complement strand
ATATTTTAGCTACCTAGCTAACCCTTCCACTTCAGAGCTTATATTTTAGCTAGCTGGCTGACCCTTCCACTTCAGAGCTTATATTTTAGCTAGCTAGCTAACCCTTCCACTTCAGAGCTTATATTTTAGCTAGCTAGCTAACCCTTCCACTTCAAAGCATATATTTCTGCTATCTTTTTCCCATTTAACCAGAGCTTATATATTATAAAGCTATCCCTTTCAACCAATGTTTATATTTTAGCTAGCTAGCTAACTTCATATTTTATAGCTAGTACAAGGGTTTTTATCAATGAGGAGAAATACAAAAGGCACAAGTCTGAGAAACTAAACGAGTGATTATTTTTAAACTGAGATTTTTTTTTACACAGCTTGTTTCCTGTCTTTCTGTTGCAAGGTGTTTTTATATTTTTAACAGACTATACTTTCAGAAAGTAGTTGGGAAGAGCAAGCATGCCTATAGCAGATGGAAAGTTCTGGCTGCAGTGAGGGAAATGTTATTGTTTACAGTGTATTGCTTAGCATTTTGTTGTTTACACTTCAGATGTACTGTTTGATTTAATCAATATTAATCTGAATCTGATTCACCCACCCCTCATATTTTAGCTAGCTAACCCTTTCCCCCTCAAATAGAGCTCATATCTTAGCTAGCTAGTATTTTTTCCTTTAGCCAGAACTAGCTAGCTGACCTTTCCCCCTTCAACCGAGCTTATATTTTAGGTATCAGGCTAATACTTTCCTTTTGAAACCGAGATTACATTTTCATTAGCAAGCTATTCTTTTCTATTCGACTAGAGCTGGCAGTTTAGCTATCTAACCCTTTCATATTCAACCTATGCTTATATTTTAACAAGCTAATATTTCTTCCTTCAACATAAGCTTATATTTTAGCTAGCTAACCCCTTCTCCTTCAACCTATACTTATATTTTAGAAAGCTAACCCTTTTTCTTAGAATGTAAGCTCATATTTTAAACCTTTTTCCTTCAACCTAAGCTCTATTTTAGAAAGCTAAACCTTTTTCATTGAACCTAAGCTTAAGTCTTAACAAGCTAACCCTTTTCCTTTTAACCAGAGCTTTCATTTTAGCTAGCTATTATATTTCGGTGAGGGAAAAATAAATATTGTATTTCAGTGGAACATAGAAGAAAGATGGGTGCAGAATTAATCTATAGTAAATTTTTCGTACTCAATTCTATTTTATTTTCTTTTATTTTCATTTGAAATTTCAATTTCATTGAGGTTTTTCTTTCTATCGTGTACCCGAATGTTTTTCTGATTTGATCGGTTTTGAGTTTCTCTTCCAACGAGCCAAATATATTTCAGCGAGCTGCTGGTTTTTGCATTAATGTTTTAATGTCTTGTGAGGCGCTTTGTGTGGTTGCCATGCGACAGTCATGTGATCTGTTCTGATGGCGTCTCGTCTGGAAAGCATGTTGAGTACAGTGATTTGCATAATTTTTAGTTATTTAAGCCCTCAAAAGTTCAGTAGTCATCTTTAGACAACTAAACAACTAGTTGACTGTGTAAAATTCTTTGTATAAAGATTCTTTGAGGTGGAAAAGCTGCACTCACATTTGCTGGCATTTTCATTGTTTGTCTATTTATTCATTTATTTATTTATTTAGCTATTATTATTACGTGAATTTGAGTTTGTGAAATGTTTCTCCGTGGCAACCGAACCTCTGACACACTCCAAACTAATTTCGCACTGCCATTTTTACTCTTTTGTGAGGTATTTCTGTTGACGTGAACATTACTGTATTTAATGCCTAACCACTAACTCGAACATTAAGACTTTTAAGGTTCTTCAAATTTTTTTTTTCCATTACTGAAGATAAGGGGTTAGTCATAACGTCGCTACCGTACAAATGTATTTTATGCCTGCAACCTTAAAATTGTTGTGTATTAATGTCATTATGGGAAATGAATGTTCTCTTTAACACACACCCTTGCGTCACGTTAGCTTCCACGGCGCACAGGAGGAAAAATCTCACTGGATTAACTTTATTTAATCGCTTTTGGTGTAAAATTAGTTTAAAAAGCCACATCGATTGCTGTCCACAATATCCTCTATGAAGTAGATGGAGATTAAGTTTAACAACAACTGACATCCATTTAGGAATGACTGTATCATAAAATATAAGCTTATCCATATGACAATTTAATACTTATTAAGAGTGCATTAATCAGGATTAGTCTAAATTTGTCAAGACTGTACTGCAATCCATTGCACTCGAAAAAGTTCCTGATCCACATGAGAAATGACGTATGAAAATGATGAGTCACAGTGGTCTTATCCCTCGACACACTTCTGTTACAAAGCTAAATTTGAAATACAAGTGACATATCAAGTTAAAAAACAATGCCAAGGGATTGTTTGGGCCAACATTTTGTTGTCATGTTGAACTTCCTGAGTTCCTGACTGTTCGGAATTCCGACTTTTCCACTGCACTTTTCCAGGTCAGAGCTTGGGGACCGTGGCATTAAGTCTTTAGGAGGTGATTAAGTAGGTGAAGTTCAACAGCTCAGGTGATTCTAAAACTTTTTTAAGGAGCAGGAGACATCCTGGGGACATTTGGAAAAGCCTTGGGATCTTCATTTTGGCACCAAAACAAACAAAAAATAGACTTATTTGTATTCCCACCTGTACACACAAACCAACCACCCACCCACCCACACACACGGGCGCACGCACGTACACACACACACACACACACTATCAAGAGGACACATATTATGACCTTTTCTGTATTTATTACCATTAATTTATATTTATTTTGCTCATAAATGAGATGTGATATTGGATTTTTTTTTTTATTGTAGAGATTGGAACATGTGTGTGTGTGTGTGTGTGTGTGTGAGTCATTGAAAATGAGCTCCCCACCTGGACTCAATGGCCAAGAAAAACATGTGCGATGTTCTGGAAAATTTGTGCAAGTATTCCCGAAAGGCTTGCCTACGTTTACAAAGACGCTGCACATTAGCAAATAAGACATTTCGGGAGCACGCTCTGTGAAGCCTGTTTTCATAAAACTTTATGACGCTTGCGAGTGAGCCGTTTGAGGAGCTAAGTAAGTCTCTGCTAATCGACCAGAAGCGTGAGTGAGATATTTAGCGGGAAGAACGGCAACTGAACTGTGATACCTACGAGGTAATGCACAGCAAAGCTACATCCATTAGTCACAAAGTATGTCGAATGACATCAATAACGGATAACAATAGTAATAAAAATGATAGCGTAGCAGGAGTTTCATTAAAGGAGCTGTTTGTAATTCTTACAACCTCATTTCAAAGCCTTTAACAGACTCCGCCCCCCCTGTTGCCTTTTAAGTACAACTAGAATGCAGACACTAACGTTGTCATGCATTATAACATGAACTCTACAAAATTATACCTTTCAAGATACTATTCTATATTTTCTATTCTGCATTATAACATCTGCAGTCTACAGTGTCATACATCTACTGTAACTACGAGCATTGGGTGAATTTATACAGACTTCATAATGCCTGTTTAAAAGAAGGTTTCTGGGCCACAAGATTATAATCAGAAGCCTAAAATTAATAAAACTAAATAGAGCTATTTCATGGACGTTTTACAGATTATACTTGTACTTTAGTATCTTTAAAATGCTACAGGTCTAGAGCCATGGTTAAAAATTACAGACTGCACCTTTAAAGAGGGCATTAGAATAAGAAACAAATCGCCTGGATAGAAATATACACAAATACACATACACACTCGGGAGAAAGCCATTACTAACATTTCTGCCTGCATTTTAATGAGGAAAGCAGGGGGCACATCATGCGCACACACACACACACACACAAATATACACATGTATTGGAAATTGACACTCAGTGAATTAATAGATGATGAATCCACCCACGTATAAACAATAGCCCAATGTGATATGACCTCTTAGATATATCGCAAACACCGACACACACACACATCGCCTGGGGTTGAATTCATAAGGATTCTTCGGATCGTCTGTAAAGAACTTTTAAAATAAACTTTTATTCCTCGCTTCACAATTATAGCATTTTCTCTCTCTATTTTCTCTTTTCTTTCTCTTCCTCTCTCTCAGGAAAAGGAGTGAAACAGGAGTTGTAGTGTTCTCCGATATTGTCTTTAACACACCCCTGTTGATTTCCCCTCTACATTTGCGCTCGCTGCCATCTTAAGGGCTGTTCCGGTTCCGTATCGGCTCGAGCGAAGTTTGTACGACGAGCCCTTGGAGGCTTGTGAGATCCAGTCAACGGGACTGTAACACATCAGGAACAGTGTCGAGCTGCCCACAAACCAGGATCCTGTGTATGAACAGAACAAGCGTCCAGGCAAGCTCCTGAGTTAGTCACATCCTGCAGGAAAATAAGCTAAACAAGCCATATTTTGAGTTTGCCAAAAGGCATGCTGGAGACCTGGCAAAGTTTCTCTGGTCTTATAAGAATAAAATGGAACAATTTGGCCTCGGCACCAATGTGTACATTTGGCAGAAACCCTGAGAACACCATTCACACAGTGAAGCACGGTGGTGGGAGCATCATGTTGAGAAATTACCCTTGGCCTTTGCTTCTCTGACTAATAATCTCCTTACCTGCTCACTAATTTGTGATGGCTGGCCTCCTTTAATCCTCTCTACAGTCATGGTTGTCATATTACTTCCACTTTTAATAACAGATGTAGTTTGGATTTTCTTCCCCCCGAATTCATACTTTTGCAGAGCTTGTCCTGGATTTGTTGTTGATAACTCTTTGGTCTTCATTATATGAGGTTTTAATTGCGCACAGGTTGGCTCCATTCATGTGACTGTGCGTGTGTGTGTAGATAGGGGAAAGTTGTTGTTCTGTGTAGACCAGCTTAGGACCAAAAAAATGTATAATTATGTACACACAAGCACACAGACTTTTCTTGTTTAGTGGCTGTCGAGTCTCGGCGTTCCTGTTGTGTGGTAATAGTTTATGACACCCTGACTCGGCTGAGCGTATGATTCAGTGGTGTGTTAAAAAATGCAGATGGGTTGCTCTAAATACCTCGGCTGAAATCGATGCAGATTATATTCATCACGTCGCGTCTGACCATATCAATTTAAATCCAGCTGAGGAGGAGAGAGTGAGCGAAAGAGAAGGATGCTTCTGAGAATTTACCCGGCTGTTTATTACCGCCACGGCTCTGCGGCTTCTCAAAATAAATCGTACGTCTTCAAGCAAGCAGCAATGATTTGTTCCCAGTGGAAACTTTGATGAGTTGTTAAGGTGGATTTGAGCCAGTAATTGCCTGCGCGCCATCGAGAAAGTGCATTTCGCTTTTGAACCACAAGGCTCAAGTTCATACAGTTCTGCTGAAGGAACATCAACATCATGAAGAATCGATAAGTAAATCGAACAGTTAGCGGTTTTATCAGAGATGCATAAAATGGAATAAAAACAGAAACATAAAGTTAGCAGCGGAAACACTTTTATGCTAGAGTTAGGTGTTATTCAGATTCCTGACAGGAGTGGTTTTCCGCCTCAAGGTTCGATGTGTTGTGCATTCTGGGATGCATTTCTGCTCACCACAGCTGTAACGAGTGGCTATTTGAGTTACCATATCCTTCCAGTCAGCTTAACTCTTAATTAATGTTGAAAATAAATGACGTCGGCCCTTTTGTCTAGTCCGGTCACACCTGGGATCCACCCCCTAATCTGCAGAAAGGGTGGGGTCTCTGAGAAATCAAGCGTGGGCGCGATGTAAGGAAAAAATGCTGTGGATGCTGTGGACGTGTTTGACTTCGTCATCTTAACGTTCTTTTTTATTATCACGGATAAAGAGAAATTCATTTGTAAAACACTGCAAAAGTGTGGCACACTGCAATACAGTGTATCAGAAAGCTTGGGATCCATTTTACTGCCTGAGCGAGCAGAACTGAGCAGTTCGTTCATTTCAATTCCTTATCTGACGGAGAGGGGTTTTGCGCGGCGGCGTGATTTTCATAATCCAACTTGATGGGAAATGTGACCATGTTTCCTGTTTGGCCTTTAGCATGTGGATACATACAACAACAACAACAAAAAAAGGTTAAGATTGCTTGGAAGTGTTATCATTCTGCTTCTTTATCCGATTGTTTAAGAAGCTCAGCGTCATCATGCTGGAAAATGTAAGAGTTAATAATCTGCGTATTAATCATTGAGCTGCTGTTAGAGAAAACGAATCAACACCTTCTGACCAATCAGAATCAAGACATTATCTGTATATACTTTGTCTGCTACCATGACATACTAAAAAAAAAAAATAATTTTTTTTTAATCATGTTATCCTTCAAATCTTGAAAATGCCACGACCATCTTCGGCTAGAAGTCGAAGATATAATTAGGCCTTATTTCTTTTACGTCGATCAACGTTCACAGGTTGGTGATGCTGGAGACTTGGCTAGAGGGTGGAAATTGGAAATGACTAAATTAGAAGAAAAAAAAAAGTCCTCCACAGCTTTGTGTCACGAATACACGAAAGCCTAATAATTTAAATTGGTCTAGTCGGAGTTGTAATATGGTCACCGTGACTGACCTCATTATAATCCAAACTCTATTTCTCTCTTTCTTCTTCTTCCTCGGGCGTTCGGTAGTCAGTAGACAGCTTGTCTGCACCTTCAAATGGCAGCATCTCTCTCTCTTTCTCGTTCTCTCTGTCTTATTTGAGATCCGCTTTCATGTAGCGTCACTTTACATCTCCCCTTGCTTGAGTGAGAGGAAACAAGAGGACAAGAGTGAGAGACACAGGGAGAGAGAGAGAGAGAGAGAGAGAGAGAGAGAGAGAGAGAGAAAACAAACGACTAGGAGGTTTGTCGTTTTCAATTCTGAGAAGCTGATGCATCAAATGGGAGTGGAGAGAAGGGCTAATCTGTGGACGTCTCTCTGTGTGTGTGTGTGTGTGTGTGTGTGTGTGTGTGTGTGTGTGTGTGTGTGTGTGTGTGTGTGAGTTTGTGTCGAATGTTGTTGCCTTACACTCTGAGACACACACCAGGCTGATATTACAGCAGACGGACAGGGTGCATCGATCCGAGCTGAAACTCTACACAGGAACTACAGCATTATTAATTATACACTCACACAGCACACACAACACAACATGATACACACACACACACACACACTTGTTCTTGTTTGTGCATTTTCCTTTCCACTGACCTTTTGGTATGTTGCTGAGAGTCAGGTAATCAGTAATCAGGAACACACACACACACACACACACACACACACACACACACACACACACACATCTTTGCTCATTAATAAGGTGAGTCTCTCTGTCACACAGCCGAACGTCTTCAGCGAATGGAAAAAACTTCAGAGTTGAGTGTTTTCTTATCTTATCTTGTCCTCCATCTTCTCATGATGCAAAACTTACTGAAGTTCCAAAACGCTGACACTGGAGACTCCTTCCAAAAAACGTTAAATAAACATCTCCTCCGTTCAGAAAGCGTCACCACGTCAACAGTCACGTTTTTCTTTGTCGAAAATGCAGTTTATTAATAGTCTTCGATTCCGCATTGCTACGGAAGCGATTTAGAATGAGATTTAAATAAAATCCGTTAAATGGAGAAGAAAGTAGAAGTTCTGCCAGTCCCAGTGTTTACTAATCCATGAAATAATACTAGTTAGGAGAACATTAATGTTACACTGAATGACATTTCAGTGGGCTGAATTTCTCTTAACCGCATTCACAATGTATTCTCGACGTTATTCTTGAATTAGAACGAGAAAATTGTGAACAACCCAATGTCTGGTTTAAACTAGCTGTATAATATTTATAGAAAAAAAAAATGAAACAATTATTCTAGATAGTTAGACAGATAGCTAGATAGAAGGCAAAGTTATGTATAATACATACAAAGTATGCGGCAGTCCTGCGCTAGGTTGATGATCTGCCCAGGGTGTACCCCGCCTCATGCTCCAGCTTCCCCGCGACCCTGACGGATAAGCGGATGGATGGATGGATGGATGGATGGAAGTAGGTCCCACTAGATGTGAAAACATACGTAACGAGATGTGTAATGTATGCTGTTAAGCAGCATGTGTTGCTGAGCAAAATTACCACTTGCTGTATGTGTACCTATAAAAAAAAATGTCTTAGTGACCCAGATAGTCCCTCTAGCTGTTTTTTTTTTTTTTGATGAGCTCTGTCTAATACATCACTCTAAGATCTCCCATGGGTGCTCCATTCGAAGAGATGACCCCATCAGGGTGGAAACATGTCACAAAGATGATCAGTTAGAAGAACTTCGTATTGATTTGCACTGACGCTTTCCTCGCAGCATAACAGAGGGAATGTTACGACTTGCCCTCACTTCCTTCCCATTATGGTAAATAATACGAGTGTCACGTATTTCCCAGCGGAGTTACCAGCTATTATCCCTATTCAACATGTGATTTGTTGGGGTTTCAGTCCTCTATCTGTCCCGTCATGTTGTTGGGGTAATATTGACAGATGGTTATCAAGATGCTCACCAGGAAGTGGCTTCATTTCTCTCCATTCGAACTCTATGGAGTGGCTTTGTGCAATCTTTTTTTTTTTACTGTGTATGGTTTGTTTCCCTAATGTGTGCGCCTGTACTTTGTCCATTCCCTCATTCAGTTCTACCCTCTTGCCTTCTGTCTTGTTCATTACAAACCCATATTTCTGAAGCTTGTTTCCTGTTCCTGTTCCTTCCTTTTCCTTCGTCGATTAGATATTTCTTGTTTAACCCTGTATGCCTGACTCATGCTGTATGCTGCCTTGATTAATCGCACGTTACAAGACGATCCAATAAATAAATGCAGCGATTCTGAAGAACAGTGTACATGTGACGATCACAGCTCCTCCTCCTACGGTACCTGCATATAGTGGTATCATCATCAAAATGTAGGGCTGACAAGTAATAAATTATATATATTTAAAAATAGGATAGGATAGCGTATTCCCAGTTCCACGGGATTGCTGTGATTTCAGGCGAGAGGAATAACGAGAAGGGGATAACGTATGGAAACGTGTGTGTGCTCAAGCTTTCCCCTGAAACTTGTCTAAAATTAGTCCTGACCCATTTCGGATTTAAAAAAGGAAGCCAATTTTCACTTATAACAATGGAGTCCTAATTCACTTTGCCTTTGCTTCCACTTCTGCGCTTGTGGGGATTAGTGCGGGTTTGTTATTAAGACGGCGACGGATAGTTTCTGATAGCGTGTCGTCCACGTTACTGCATTCACTTCAAAGGGAAACTGGTCTAAATTCCGACTTTACCTTCTGATGCCTGCTCAGGAAAGAAAACTGTTTTTGTCATGTTTTTTTTTTTTTTTTTAAATGACTGTCAACCTCATTTATCAAGCTGAACACTTTATTCATTCATAAACCATTCACAGGAACATTTACACAGAAAACATGATATTCATATCCACAAATATTCATATATTACTTCAGAAAAGTGACAGCTCCTGGGTTTGTGTATATCTACCTAAAAAGAATATCGGCATCGTCTGATCACCTTCAAATTGTATAATTGGCTATTACTTACTGCAGTGTCGTATGCAACGTTTGTTGTCAATTTTAGACGAGTAATTTATTCCGAAATGTTGTTTCATATTCACGATTTGAAAGAAAGCACTCCATAACATGCTCAGGCAGGGAAAGTCACCGCTGTGTGCTTGTCACATGAAGGAGTCAGTTTGCAAGCTACGAAGCAGACGTCTATTTTTATCTGTTTTCCTCGCTCCGTTTTTATCTGTGATCCATATTTCATCCAGTGCGGATTTTATGATCTACAGTATTTCAGATATCCATAAATCATTTGTAGGATCAATTGCGCTAGAAATGCATTTATGATACTTAAGAAAATCTCATAATATTTGGCGGGAAAAAGTTCATATCCTGCTTGTGCTCATGTTTAAATTTATATCTATAAGAAGACTAATTAATATAAATCTTGACTACAATAGTTCTCATAATCCTTAAGTATTATCATGTGATGTAGTTCACAGTCTAATTTGCAGGTCATTAAAGCCAGCGTAAATATAGTAATTGTACAGCTAGCATACGCTAAAATGCTCGATTTCTGTTCTGTATCGTGTAAGCTGTCTGACATATGCAAGTATCCGAAATTTTGACGTAAGATATTAATACTGCACGTATTTGTTTGTTAAGAACCGAAAGCTACAGGCTAAAATGAAACGCTAGCAAACGTACAAGCTAGTTAGTCACTGCTAATAGATGTTAGTCAGCATATGCTAGCCTAAGTTAGCGGAGTTACATTTTATTACCTGTGACATTAACACAAAACATACATAGAAAGTGCTTCAAAATCAGTCGAGTGCAAAAGTTTGCACGCCCTCGGGATGAGACAAAGGTATTTAATATATGTACGTAGCGGCAATGAATTTAGTGCGCTCGATTTACTCATTATTACAAATGATGAATAAATAAACACCAAAATGGCCTAATCTAATGCAAATTGCTGACTCTTTTGAAGTTCTCCTAGAACAGTTCTCTTATACCGTGGAAATGTGCCAATTTATAATATTTTTTTTGTCTACGTTGTCCTTTTCAGTAGTTTATAGTTGCATTTAATGGTTTGTATAATAGATAACATATACAAGACACAGTATACACTTATAATTATACATAGATCACTAGTCAAGACAGACGGCGCACACACACGTCTTGAGTATCTCAGATTTTCTGGTGTCAGTGAACAGGAAAAGAAGTGCTGTTAAACCTGATAACATCATCTTAGATAACACACACACACGGTGACATTGCTCTACTCGGCGTCTCACTCTACACCTCATCAGTCCACTGAGAGACAGAGAGTGATATCCTAAGAAACAGCGCAAAGGCAAAGAAGAAGCGATTGAAGGGATGAGAGAAGGAGCTTCACCTCAGGTGATCTGCGATCCTGTCATTGTTTATTAACCACCGCGGCGACTCGACTGAAACCAGCTCCTGTTTGTAGCTTTGGCTCTCACTAGACTTCGTAGTCAATGTTAGCCCTGTAAAAGCATGTCTGTTCTAGCAAGAGAAGGGTTAGGGTTGTTATATTGTGGTGATTTTGTTTCAGTACACCAAACAAAGCTAAGTATTAAGTGTAGCACATTAGCATAAACAAGGTATACCACAAGTCTTGGTGTTGGTTCAGTTACAGTTTTTAAGCTTTAGTTAATATTTCAAATCTGTTCTAATTCCAATTTCAAATAAAGTTAGCATACAAAAACTAGTTTCGGTTAGCCTGTAATTGTAATGTGGGGTTTTTTTTTTTGTGATCTGTTACTTCATGAAGGAAAACTTCAGCTTTGGATATTTAAAAGTAAGGTTACTTTTATTTTATTTGACTAAAATTGCTGTCGTTTGTTCAACATGTACAAAACGAACAACATAAAACAACTTTATTTGTTTTTGTTAAAAGTCTAAAGCTAAACCCAAATTAGCCACAAGAATTAGCATTACATTAAACCCGCGCTAGTATGCTAGTCGTGCCTGCATTCTTTTGATAATTGCAGAGCTAATCTTAGATCAGTATTTTTTAAATGACTCCTCGTTGTTTAAAGTTTTTAAACTTTGTCTGAATAAATAAAGTCATTGTGGGGCCAGGCGGAGTACATTAGCATGATGGATGTACACGTTCAGAGCTAGCCCTTAGTAGCAATGGTGATATTTAAGCATGTAATTTTCATTTAGATTTTTTTTCTTCTGGAATGTTCTTTGGAAACTCGCTTTTTAATCGAGATAAAACGAAATTAATCAAAGAGCTCATTCATCATGAGTCTTATAACGCTGTTGTTTTTGTTTCAGCAGATGAAAATGGTAATAGGCTCAGCTGTGATGTGGAAGTGAAACTGAAAATTGCCACGAATCATTACTTGATTCTTCCCAAATTACATACATATTCATCTCCATCTACAAGTTGTTCTTCTTCTCTGAACAGAATGATAATTGCTGTTTCGAAAAATAATTACGCATTTGTTTCAAGTTGCTTTGGGAAAACAAACATTTCCTCCCTAAACTGACTAATGTGCTTGATTTGAGATATAGCTCCGAGGTCGAGAGAGAGAGAGAGAATGGGGGGTCTAAGACTTTGTGAGAACATTTTGCTGGTCCCTGCAGGGAAAACGCTAGACAATGTACATAACTATGGTTCCATGAACATCACATAACCACTAGGAGCAGTGTTTAAACACCTGGATTCCTTCTTGTGCACATAAATAAAAGCTGCAGTGTTTATAAAAAAAACTCTTTTTCTCCCAAGCAAACCAATCAAAAGTCCCCACAAGGTCAAAACTGTTGGATATTCCTATACAAGTGGGGACATTCCTGTCCTTGTGACTATAAAATAAAGTCTGTCTGTTCCTGGAAGCTTCTCGCCGAGTTCCTGCTGGGGTGGCGCTGCTTCTGACTGGAACCCTGGAACTTATCCAGTGTTCATACAAACAGTTATATATTACTAGGGCTCTATTTCCCCTTTCTCCAATGTAACTAAGAGTCACTTTCACTCTTCCTAACATAACTAGCATTCTATTTATCCCTTCCTAACATAATTTGGGTTCTGTAGCATTAATTAGTGTAGTAATAATTATACTAGTGGAAGGTCCTCACAAGGATAGTAAGACGTGTATGTGTGTGTGTGTGTGTGTGTTTAGCAAAGCAGAGGCAGGTTGATGTCACCTTGCACTGTTTGATAAAGCCTCTAATTGCAGTGTCTTTCACACATGCACACACACGCAGTGCAGCAGCTGTGACTTGTGTGAGGCGTGCGAACAGGCGCAAGTGCATGTATGTGCATGTCTGTGTTGGTGTTCACTAATTATCATGATGCTGAGTATAAGTGACTGAATAGGATGACACACACACACACACTGTTAACACTGTGCACTCAGCAGGAGAGTACACACATAGCTCTGATTAGCTAGCGAAGGCGACCTTGCAGTGTGTCTTTCCTAAAGTGTTTAGATCAAATATGCTTCACCTGTGAGCAGTCAGGTTGTGTGTGTGTGAGAGAGTGAGTGTGTAGGTGATGGGTGTCCCTCCTTCTTAGCAGTGTAATTTATCACTCGTTTGGTGGCCGGAGAGTCTGTCAACTGAGTGGTGCTGACATTCAGAGTAAACACACACACACACACAAACAGCTTGCACTGCAATACCGTTTATGACAGAACTGAAGGGTGCATAGGTGTGTGTCTGTGCTAGCTAATTATTGGCAAGTTTTAGAGGAATAGTGAGGAAAAAATGTGAAACAATAAACATTACATATAATAATTAACATTTTTCATTCAACAACTTGAGGAAATAAATTAGAAAATAGAAAATAACTATTAAAAAAAAAAAAACACTAGTATTTAATCTAATGTGGCAAAAGTATTGATACCGATAAAGTATATTTAAGATCAATACAAAATTGAAAAAGTTTTTTTTTTAAATCGCTCCCACTCTCAAGAAACTTATGGTTGTCAGTCGTCGACATGCAGAAAACCAAAGAGCTTTCATCACAGCAGAGAACGTAAGATATTGGATCTAAAAAAAATCCAAGCAGTCAATAATTAGGCAAAATGAACACCATAATTAAAAATGAGAAGAATGGTGAGGGAGGCAAAAACAAACAAAGAAAAAAGCCTTTAAACATTGCTGTTTCAGAATTGCAGTCTTAGAATGTCAATTTTTTCAATCTACTTGTGAAAAAACACTTTTATAACAAAAGGCTCTTTGAAAGGGTTGGACAAAAGAAACTCTTCCTGAGAGCCTCACAAAGTGCAGAGTTTGGACTCGAGTATGTCATTTGAACAACAATTGGACATTTACATTTACATTTATGGCATTTGGCAGACACCCTTATCCAGAGTGACTTACATAAGTGCTTTGTAGTCTCTATCAGTAAACACATTCTGATACTGGTTCACTAGGACCTGGGCTAAGATCATGGTAAAAACTCTGTTGGCAGGTAATAAAGAAGAAAGAATGTAGAAAGGGTTTTTTTGTTTTTTGTTTGCTTGTTTTTAAGTGAAGAATAAATACTGAAAGTGCTAGTCCAGGTACTTCCGAAAGAGGTAAGTCTTTAGTTGCTATTTAACATCCAGTGACTCAGCTCTTAGAACATCTAGGGGAAGTTCATTTCACCACCCAGGTGTCAAAACAGAGAAGCATTTAGATGTCTTCCTTGTACCTTGAGAAATGGTGGAAGCAGTCGAACAGTGCTGGAGGATCGGAGGGAGCGCGGGGCAGTGCGGGTTTGTGATAAGTGCTTTGAGGTAGGGGGGTGCGGGTCTATTTTTGGCTTTGTAGGCAAGCATCAGTGTTTTGTATCTGATGTGGACGGCTACAGGAAGCCAGTGAAGGGAGCGTAGCAATACGAGAGTGTCAGTGGCTAGCTCCGCTGGAAGGGAGGTATAGGAGCCAGGGTCTGGAAGGTAGGATAGGGCGCAGGAAGTGACGGATGAAGGGGAGATAAAGTGGAGGTTTTGCCAAGTAGGAAAGAAATATTGACAGGTAGGGTGATGGTAAAGGATACTAAGTGATGATCAGAGATGTGAAGTGTGCTAGCAGTGATGTCTGAAGCTGGGGAGGGATGGCTGAAGACCAGGTCCAGGGCATTTCCTCCTATGTGTCTGGGAGAGCAGTCGTTCAATGCCAGAGAGAAGGTATAGAGAAGCGGGAGAAGGCAAGTTCTGTGGGGATATCCAGGTCTCAGTTAGTGCCAGAAAGTCAAGAGAGTGATGGGAAGCAAGGTCAGAGATGAAATCAGATTTCTTTACACCAGACTAGCAGATCCGGTGCCCACCTAGCACCACTGTTTGAGACTGAGACAACAGAGGAGGGTAGATTAAGTTACTGGTACTATAGCCTCTGGATTGTGGATGAGATCTTCTGGGTCTAAGAGATGTGAGAACAGAAATGGGTTTGAGGAACATGTCTGGAGTCTGGTCAGAAGTGAGAACTAATAAACACCTTCTAATACTTCTAAACAACACTACAGAAACAATAACACTAGTGACAAGAATATAGGTCCAACTGAGTCGAGTAGATAGTACACAAAAGTCAGAATCCTACCTTACCAGTAGAGAACAAATTCACGATAGAACTTAAAGAACTTAAAGCACCTTTCGACAGTTGGAATTTCTGATTGTCGTTAGATAAAACCAAAATCTTTTTTGGCCCTGTTCACATTATGTATATGTATCATTGATACTTTGGGGCTGGTGGCTCAGGGGCTCTTTTAAAGAATGGTGGCAGAATGAATTCTGCTGAGTTTGAGGTACTAGGTAGCAAAACACCCTCTCAACTCAGAACAATGAGTTCAGCAAATCAAATTAATATGGCTACTCAATAAACATAGGAGCACTTCTTTACTTTTAAACGACTTATGCGGTATATACATGGGATGTAACCAAATACAAATATATTATTCAGATTACACATCCTAAACAAAGCCGAATACAGATACCAGGTGCATGCATCAGGATTCCGTCAGATGAAACTAAATAATTCATAGTGTTAGTGTTAGGTCTTTACTTTTATATGGCGCTTTTACTTTTGGAATTGTTGCCCGAAGGTCGTATTGAGGGTTGCCAGATTGTAGCAAAAATTCCCACCCCATGCTGGTATTCTCTTCAGATAAGGTGTCATCTTATATTATTTGTAGGGATCGCAATACTTTTTATACCAGGATTTGGACGAAGAAAAAAAGCCACTATAACATAGCAATGAAGTGAAACTTTATAGCATCTGCATGTGTTAATTTCTGCTCACTTTTTTGAAGGGTGCCAATAATTACTGTATATAAGCCATAATAAGATAAGCAGGCAATAAGGCAGATGTTAGCTAGTATTAGCGTGTGGGTGGGTGTCGAACACAGGTGAAATCGGTAACACATTTGTGCAACATGTGTTACATATGAGAAGGAGAACAAAGCATGGTGTCAGTGTGTGTGTGTGTGTGTGTGTGTGTGTGAGTGATTTACTATATTTTGCCAACTGTTTAAAAATCAACAATGGCTTCATCCTGTTCAGACATATTGTGTATTCTTTATGAAACATGAGGCAGTTAGAGATTTGTTACTACTTAAATGAGACAGCATTTGCATCCTGTTTATAATAATAATAATAATAATAATAATCAGTGTCCTGCCTCAGTGACTATCGTCCCATCGCACTCACACCCATCACGATGGAGTGCTTCGAGAGGCTCGTCATGAGGCACATCAAGACCCTGCTGCCTCCCTTACTGGACCCCCTGCAGTTCGCCTTTTGCCCCAACCGATCTACAGATGATGCCATTGCCACCACCCTACATCTGGCCCTCACCCACCTGGACAATAAGGACCATTATGTACAAATGCTGTTCATAGACTTCAGTTCCGCATTCAACACAATCATTCCTCACCACCTGATTGCGAAGCTGAGGCTGCTGGGCCTGAACACCTCAGATGACACGACCGTGGTGGGTCTCATCAGCAAGAATGAAGAGTCATACGGAGAGGAGGTGCAGCAGCTAACGGACTGGTGCAAAGTCAACAACCTGTCTCTGAACATGGACAAAGCAAAAGAGATGATTGTCGACTTCAGAAGAGCACGGAGTGACCACTCTCCACTCAACATCAAAAGATCCTCTGTGGAGATCTTCAAGTGCACCAAATTCCTTGGTGTTCACCGGGCGGAGAACCTCTCCTGGTCCCTCAGCACCAGCTCCATAGCCAAGAAAGCCCAGCAGCATCTCTACTTCCTGTGAAGGCTGAGGAAAGCCCATCTCCCACCACCCATCCTCACCACCTTCTACAGAGGGACTATTGAGAGCATTCTGAGCAGCTGCATCACTATCTGGTATGGAAGCTGCACCGTATCAGAGTGCAAGACCCTACAGAGGACAGTGGGAACAGCTCATCAGAGTCTCTCGTCCCTCCATCACAGACAATCACCACACGCTGCATCTGGACTGACGTGTGTCTGGACTAATGTACACATTCAACTACCTCTGCAATTTTGCACATACAACTTGGATTAACGCTGCACTGTCTTATCTTGTGATGTCTGTACTGTCTGCAGTGTATGCACACATGCACTTTATGTTGTCTTCTGTTGCACTTTTATAATTCTATGTTATCTTATATGTAGCACCTTGGTCTTGGAGGAACGTTGTCTTGTTTCACTATGTACTGTATCATCTCTATATGGTTGAAATGACCATAAAAGTCACTTGACTTGACTAAATCCAATTTTAATTTTAATATACAAGCCCCTGACATTGTCATCATTTTGAGATATTATCTCATTATTTCAAGATTCGTTATTAACTTATCTTGCTTTTTTTTTTTTTTTCATTATTTTATTATTTGAAAAATATATCATTGTTTTATCTCATTTAGTCATTATTTCAAGATACTATATTGCCATAATTTTAAGTGTTATCTTATTTCAAGAGGTTATGTAAGTATTTGAAGTTATCTTATTTCAAATCATCCTGTTATTAAAGGATATCATTATTTTATTGATATTTGATATCATAATATCAATACATTACATAATTATTTGAGTTATTATGTTAGTCTTTAAAAATATTCTCATTCTTTTAAGTTATTATCTCATTCGTTCAAGATAGTTCAATATTTTATTTTGACATATTACGTTATTTTAAAATATTATTATTACAAGTTCTCATTAGTGCAAAATGCCATTTTTTCAAGTTCTTGTTATTTCAAAATATTATGTCATTATTTCATCTTATCATTTCAAGATGTTATTATCTAATGATTTCAGGATATGACATCATTATTTTAAGTTATTATCTTGTTATTTCAAGATCAATGTCCTAAGTTCAAAGCCAACAGAGGAAGGAGTTGGCCATGGTTCCAGAGGTGGCAAGGGTGAAGTAAGAGTGCTATTAGTTGAAAGATGTGTCTTGAGGGCACCAAGGCAATGGATAACGTGGAAGCCCATTAGTTCATAGGCCAATCAGTTGGTCTGACCTGTAGAGAATCCCACAAGCCAGGCTCTGTTTCCTGATTGATCTCTCTACAATACCCTCCTGTGAGGGTCATTAACATCACTCCAAACAGTGTCCTGACTGAGATTGACAGCCTCATGGGAACAGAAAGTTGAAGCCACCTATAAGAGGAAGCGGGCCAAGCACTATGTACAGGGTGGCCAGCTGGAGGGCTATTGGATGCTGAGGCTTCATCTGCACACCAACATCTCTTCAGGAACAGAGGTTTTAGGAGCTAAGTTGTGGAAAGCAGGAAGAGAACTAGCAAAGGAGGCAGAAAAGGCCAGCTTTTGGCTGTCACCACAAGGACATGGGGTAAGGAGCAAAATGTCAAGGATCGACAGTTCCCGGGCTGATGATCTTGCAGCTGGCCAATGGAACTGCAGAGATGCCCAGCAGGTAGCAACACCTATATCTATTCACTATATGGACTTAATATCTCATTATTTCAACTTAATGTCTCATTGTTTCAATATAAGAAGCAATAATGCAATGTTAAGTGCAAATAACGAGATACTAACTCAAAATATTGCTCTAAAACCTTGAAATCCATGAATTAGCTTCCTAGCTTCTACTCCACTGCCTTCATTCATGGTCGCCGTCCGTGTCTTTCCTCTGGGCTTCAGCTCTGTAACCCATCTCTCACACTGTGCTGATTGACTGAGTGGTAATTAGTGTTGGATAAATGGCTTTGACTTGCTTTAATTAAAGGCCCTGGATGGCCACCGAGTCTAAATCACTACAGCGCTTTGGTGCTCATGTAGCGCTACTTTCTGTGCTATGTCAAATGTTAGAAAGTCACGTAGGTTAGCATGATTCAGCAGATTTGATTAGATGGAATGCATTAATTCATTTAGAATCAAAATAAGTGTTTTTAATAAGCCGGCAAAACAAATAGAACTGATTAGCTTGTTTATTCAATTAGCAATTCTGTGTTAGCACTAGTGGTAATATTTTCTTGTAAAAGCGACGTCTCACAACTTGTCACAAATGCTTGTTTTTCATTTCCCGTGATATTTTTTTTTGTACCATATTTTGAAAATAGCTTTTCAACTTTTTTTTTTTTTTATATCTTTATCATGCTCGACTTGCTAGCAAGAGCTTGTGATGGCTACCTACTTCTTTCTGACAGGCATTTAGCTTCGGCTTCTGGAAAGTGTGAATAAATGGCACTTAAGTGATACAGTGGATGCGTTATCGTTCACAGATTTTCATGACGCTCGTGTAAATCCACAGTGAGTCCTCCTTGTTTAAAAGTCTGCCTCACAATGTGGGAATTAATAAACCCATGCTAGCTATTTGGATTATGCATGAGCATGTTTGAAGCTCTTTAAAATCAATAAAGTCCATTATAAAGTTACAGGAAACTGCGTGGACGCATGTGTGTGTGTAAGAGAGTCAAGCTTGCATCAAGGCAGTTCTACAGAGTCTTAATGAGTTGTCATTAATGCTTTCGGGTAAATTTTCTCACAGCACTGAGCCAAGCACCGCTAATCAGATCCTTTATTGTGAATCTACCCAACATCCTTTCAGACTAGATTGGAGAGGAGTGCCTACAGATGGAAAGTGTATTATCACCACAAGCGAGATTATCAGTCCTCATTCATAGGCTAATGAATAATTTTGCAAAGTATGCTAGGTTAGCATGAAGCCTAAGCACTAAACTCTACATTCCAGTACTGTTTTAAACATGTTTTTTAATGTGTATGTGGATAACTACTACTGTCTATTCTTTATTAGGAATAGTCTACTTGTGTTAGGAAGATGAATACACTCACGGGCACGCTAACTAAACGGCTTGCTAGCTAGATATTGTGCTAATCGGCTAGCGAAAACGAAAAGCTAAAAAAAAACCAATGGAACGAACGTGTACTTGTATATAGAGTAGCTGGAAAAATAAAATCGGTTGGAACGTGATGTCCGTTATCACATTAGCGTTTGAGATATGAGCGTTGTCGTTGCGCCCTTTGACATCTAGGAGGAAGAAAATGGCTTTCAGCTGAGAATGGTGTTGAGCTTTTCCATACGAGTTGTCCTGTGTGAATTCTTATAAAGCTGCGACGGTGAGAACGTGCTGGATTGGCATATTGTAACAGGCTATCGGTCGTCTAAATGAACCAGCATGCTGTGGAGCCCAGACAATGAACAAGAGCGATTGCCATCTAATGTGCCTTCTGTATTATTTAACAGCTTTTCTAATGGGCTTTAATGATTAGCCGTCCAATATAATGGCTCGTTGGGCTGATTAGCATGCTGGTTAGCTTAGCCGCTGCTAACTACTGTCCTGAGGCTGGTCACTTAGCCTGGGAATCGAATCCTGATTTCTTCGCACAGGAAGAGACTGCCTTAGGCAAAACGCACACACACACCTATACCTTTTAATAATCTTAATGGAGGATATATATTACGTTTGCTAAATGCTACTATTTCGCTAGCCGCTACTGTACTACACTCAAGCCTGACGAAAATGTAATCTTTTAAGCTTTCAGTGTTACGAATGCTACATACAGAATGTATTTGCGTGTGATTTTGGCCCGGCACTGCAAGTTTATGAGTCAAACGCTGCTGCAGGTTGCGTCGCTCACGATGATTCCCCATCGGCGATGATGCTGAGGCGCTTGGATCCGACGACATGTTGCTGCTCAAGCGTTGCAAAAGTTTTCTTGTTTCTAGAACTTGTTTAGGAATGAAAAAAAACAAACTCATTATCACTGGGGTTTTTTGGTTTTTTTTAGATAATGGTGAATATATGTGTTAAGCTCAGCATGAAGGGTCGTGAAAAAAAACCATTTGTCTAAAGGTTTCTCACTTCGCGTTCAATGTGAACAGACGTTTGCACTGATTCGGAATATGTTTCAACGAAGCCCTAATTCCGAGGTGCGACACGTCAAGGACGTTCGGACCTCATAAGTGTGGCAGTGGGTGTACGCTGTGTGTTCTCTATTTCGATGTGTCTAGCTTGTGAATCAGAGACAGTTACACAGGGCTAATATCTCCTGACGGGCGTAAAATTAGCCTGTGTCTCTCCGTCTCAGAGATTAATGTGCGTGTGTGTGGTGCAGATGTATCCTCGCTTGATGTTACATTTATCATCAAACTATCTTCAAAGACTTTCTCAAGTCCCATAAACTCAGTTATTCCGTTTCTTTTGGCCAGGAGGGTGGATGTTCCGTTTTATGTTCCGAAGTTGATTTGGAAGATTAGAAAAGTTTGTGAAGTAAAGAGTACGATTATAAACTCAGCGTCCAACCACAAAAAAAAAATCATGGGCGGACTCGCCTTGTTGGTGAGAGAGTCAGAGCTGCACGGAAAGTTTCGGTACCTCAAATAACCACTCTTTACAACGGTGGTGAGCAGAAAAGGATCCCAGGATCTTGAAGCATTTGAGCTACGACAGTGGAAGACGACATCCTGTGGGAATCTGAGACTACAGTGAGGACAGGTTCACTGACACCAGACAGCTAACATGAGGTTGTATGAAATACCGTGATATTCCACTATGCACAGTTATTATAACCGAATGTTTCGTGCCTCATATCTGTGTCTGTGGCTCCCCTGTGCTGCAACAAGAAAGATCAGGAACCAGATGGAGTTCAGAACAAGACGAGAACAAGGCAAGACCTGTTGCTTCGGTGTTGCTGCTGGCAAATTGTCATTCAAGCCTGCTTCGAGCTGAGGTGTGAACCAGAACGTCTATCAAGCTGCACTAACGTCGTTTCCATGGTGCGCTGTCTAGCCTACTTTTCAAACAGGTCTTCAAAATATCTCCGGGCTCTCGTGCCTGCTCTTGACGCATCTCCTAACAGGTTACCGCTGGAAAGAAAACAGCCTCAGTGCACTAATCCACGTGTAATAGATCAGGTCACACGCCAGAATGTTTTGGGGTTTTTTCCTTTTCCTACTTCTGTGACGTCCCAGTAGCACTTTTTCTTTTTAACCCGATCATGTGCTACCTTACAGAACATCCCATGTGTAAAATATGAGAAGAGCTGTAAAGAGTGCTCCTGTCAGCTCGAACCTGTCTGGACCTTCTCCTCTAACCTCTCTTGTAGTAACAAGAAAGAAAAGTGACAAGAGAATATTCACACACACATGAGTTTCTTCCCATTTTACCTTAAAGTTGTTTTAGGCATACAGTAAACGTATGAATGTGCATCTCCATCTTTCTTATACACACACACCTGGCATTCAGAGAGCCCCATTACCGTCATTAGTTTAATGTTTGTCTCTGCTGCTTTACACACAACAGTGACGTGCCATTTATTGAAGGACTTTTTGCTGGTGGCTTGGAAAAAAAAAAAAAAAAAAAAGATGGCGGGCAGCGCGCGTGAGAGAGGAAGCCATTACAAACGAGCGGGTGATTTATGAAATCAATCTTGCGAGCGGTCGGTAAGGCCTCGTTGTGTATGCGCAGTGCGCCAGAGACAAACGACAGACCCTTGCGCAAAAAAAAGAAACGGCCCCGGCGCTTCACGAGGGGAAAGGGAGAGAGAAAAGAAAAAGACTAATCAACTCTTAAAATGAAATATCAAAACCATCTGAAATGAACTAATTTGTCTGCAATTAGGCGACGCATGAATCATTCCGGGCTCTCGGGCAGAGTTAATAGAACGGCCTGGCGTTCAAAGGATAAATAAAAAGACGCGGAATTAATAGACAGGCTCAGCATTTAAGTGGCGCAGTACTTGTCAGAAGGCCGTATTGAGGATGTTCGGAAAGCATGGACTGTCCAAAATGAGCCCTGGCTAATGTAACCACACCCTCCGAATAAAACTGGCATTTCATTTCTGGCACTTGACGAGCAGCGTCAACGGAGATGAATTTATAGCCTGAAATCACAGCGATGTTAAACACACCGCTGAGCTCAGTGTTCGTTCCACCTTCGTCTTGATTGTTGTCATCTCAAATCCAAAACTGACTTTAGGTTGAAAAGTATTTTTCTATACACTAAAGATAATAGAAGAAGCGGTAAGGGTTTCGAAGCGACAGCCGTCTTGCGTACACGTACGTATTGCTAAAGGCAAGTCAACACCAAATAAGACAATGTTGGTGCGAAAGCTGAATTTTTATGTATTTTTTTGTGTTACCGTTGTTTATTAATGCTGAAGTTCCTGTTAAATAATGCAGCAAATAATGCGCTCATTTCCCTCCTAGCCAATTTTTCGATTTTGGTTTCATTCTCAACATCCTGCAAGCCTAGGATTCATGGGGTCTATCAGGATTAAGGTTTGGCAGATGCCCAGAATAAAGCTGGCACGTGGCCACGACTATGAGGCAGTGACGGCTCAGTAATTAAAGGTTGTGAGTTCAAGCCCCTGCACCGCCAAGCTGCCATTGGTGGGCCCTTGAGCAACACCTTTAAACCTCTCTACTCCATGAGGTTTGTATCACGGCACACCCTGAGCTCGGACTTCCAAAGAAGAAGGATTTCACTGTACGGTACTCGTATATGAGAATTTAGACAGTGTAGTAGCACCAAGTAGATACTAGCTTGTGAATTTCTGATGAACAAATCGCTAGGCAGTTGATTATTATTAACTAATTAGTTAACGACTTCAATCCAGATAACTCACTAAGCATGATGAAGCTCAATGGGAAAATATTTGGCCAATCAGCTGTCAGTCCCTTCACGTTTTTTCACGAATCAAAAAGACAAGGCACAAGACGCAAGTTGTACTGTTAAAACCCAAACAAAATCCAACATGTTTAAGAAATAGGAAAAAAAAATGAATGCTACATTTCCATCATCAGCATCATATCTTATGATTTAGCTTAACTGTTTTCTCCAAATAGTGAATTCTCGATTCTGATTGGTCGGAAGGCGTCGATTCATTTTCTATAAAAGCAGCTGTGATTCGTTACTGCTCTAATAGGTTATCGTTGCTATAGCAACAGCTCATCCACATGATGCGCGCTAAACCTGATCTAAGCCTGATAATAAACCAATTTTAAAGTGTGCAGTTGCTTGAAGATACGACGAAGCTTTCTATGAGGAGAGGTTTGTGTACCGTTTACGGAAGGTTAGCCCGCAGGTAGCGTGCTAGCACATCGTATTATTAGATTCAAGTGAAGGAGAAGAGAGGAAAAAAAAAGAGAGTGCCTGCTGAGGAAACGTCTGTGACATTATTTACACGTTTTCATGCGGCAGTGTGGGAAAACCAGTCAGATGTCGTCGTGGCTGAATTGCCAGATAGGGCGGAAAATAGTTTTTTGTTAATGTTTTGGTTTTTTTGTGACTCCTTGTGGAGCGACTGACACTGACACGGAGCTTTTCATTTATGACAGTCGGCGTCCTTGTTTTCACCGTATCTGTTTACTGTAGGGCTTATTCTCAAGCGCTCCAGATGGACAGACGGGGGGACGGACGAAGGAGTGAGATGGAAAGATGCAGAGCCTTTTAAAAAGGTGTGATCGTTTTAAATAGTGAGAATGCACTCATGCATTCCTGGAGTATATGAAGAAGTACAATTTGTGTGTGTGTGTGTGTGTGTGTGTGTGTGTGTCTGTATGTGTGTGTGTGTCTCTGTGTGTGTGTGTGTGTGTGTGTCTGTGTCTGTGTGTGTGTGTCTGTATGTGTGTGTGTGTCTCTGTGTGTGTGTGTCTGTCTGTGTGTGTCTCTGTCTGTGTGTGTCTGTGTGTGTGTGTGTGTGTCTCTGTGTGTGTGTGTGTCTGTGTGTGTGTGTGTCTGTGTGTGTGTGTGTGTGTGTGTCTGTGTCTGTCTGTGTCTGTGTCTGTGTGTGTCTGTGTCTGTGTCTGTCTGTGTCTGTGTGTGTGTCTCTGTGTGTCTGTGTGTGTGAGCGTGTGTGTGTCTGTGTGTGTGCGTGTGTGTGTGTGTGTGTGTCTGTCTGTGAGTGTGTGTGTGTGTGTGTGTGTGTGTGTGTGTGTGTGTGTGTGTGTGTGTGTGTGTGTGTGTGTGTGTGT
>JAQQZR010000013.1:2503908-2516639 GCA_030068235.1 Notoglanidium macrostoma | reverse complement strand
CAACTCTGTATACAACCTTGTAGGTGTTAATGCAACTCTGTGTACAACCTTGTAGGTGTTAATGCAACTCTGTATACAACCTTGTAGGTGTTAATGCAACTCTGTGTACAACCTTGTAGGTGTTAATGCAACTCTGTGTACAACGTTAATAGGGCATTGTAGGAGGTAATGCAAAATAGGAACTAATTCCAGATGTTCATTAAAAGCTGCAGGGGTTAATTATATGTTAAATGTATATTGTTGATGTTAAGTCAATAAAATGATCCCTTAATGTGATTCCTCGTGATTTCAAAAGCAGTAGAAAGACTTTTGCTCGGCAGTTTGAGCGTTTTGGATGAAGTGATTCCTGTTCATCAGGCACAAACCTGTACAATTAACCGATCCGATTACCGGCCGCGGTGTCAGTCACGCGAGGGGCATCTCACACACACATAAATACACGCGCGGGCGGGCGGGCGCGCGCACGCACGCACGCACGCACAGGCAGCGCGCGCGCGTTGAAGTCTGCGAAGGCAGTAAAGAGAAGCGGCAGTGGCGGCGTTCCCTCAGCGACGCAGCATCGTCATCACAGCGCGAGAGAGAGAGAGAGAGAGAGAGAGAGAGAGAGAGAGAGAGGTGAATAGGTGGCTGCATCATTCCGGATGGCTGCCTCCGGATCAGCAGCGGAAGGAGGAGATGAGCTCGGGCTCGGAAGGCGGCTCACTCGCCTCGTCTCCCCGCACGGAAGCGCATCATCCTCGGCTTGAGGTAAGTCAGCGCACCGCGGGTCTCACGCATCCTCCAGAGCGCATCACTTAGATTTTTTTGTTCTTTTTCTTAACGCCTAGTTTTCCAGATGCAACTTCTTCCAAGGCGTTCAGTTTGAGCTTGGATCTTGTATCTTGTTTATGATATTTATACGACTTGATGTGTCGGAATGCCACGCAAGATGCGGGATTCGGAATTACCCACGAACGCATCCATACACTACTGTGGTTTATTAGAGATTCATTCATGTTGTTTTATTGGCGTGGTCATGATGCGCTTTGCTTATTGGTTACACATCGCCTTTGCTTTTCAAAATGTTTGTGCAAAAAATAAAAAAATAAAATAAAAAAAAAAGTCAAACTTTATATTTTCTTCACAGAAATTTAGTGACATTCTGCACGCGCTTTAAAACCTTAACGACATTCGCACGAAGTTCAGCCGGCGCTCAGAAAACTCTACCGTCATCCGTGCTGATAATCCGGTGCAGAGCCATTCTGATCATGTGTGTGTCAGTGACATTTTTACTCCTGGCTGGTTTGGAGTTTCGGGTCATCCCTGAGTGGTTATTAATTAACCGCCGATTAAATAAAAGGTTAATTTAGCCCACAGGGTGCGTTACCCCAGAAGCACGCGCCGCCTGGCGGTGAGAAAAAGGCGTTTTGGTACCGCGTGCGCTCACAGACGCGCTCAGGAAGAGAGGATTTCCTCCGAAATAAAAACGTTCACAGGTATGAGCGAGAAAATGATAATAAACACACACAGAGAGACTGAAAAAAGAAGTTTTGCTCCATCCTCAAAATAAAAAAACTTCCTGGTGGTCTTAAATCTTTTCCTTTTGCGACAGTGTTCCCAAAAAACCTCATGCTTTGTCCAGTATCAAACAAAAAAACACATTTTGAAAGCACTCTTTTGATCCGAAATCAGGTTCTTCAAGCACATATAACCTCCGTCTATCCATCCGTTATCTAGACCCTGCATCCGTTACGAGTTGCAGGGAATCCGGAGCCGATCCCAGCTGACTTCGGATGAGAGGCGGCGGACACCCGGGGCGGGTCACCTAGGTATCGCAGGGCTAACATGGAGACAAACTGCTCATCTAATCTGCATGTCTTTTGGGCTGTAGTCGAAAACCAGAGCGCCACTGGATACCCACGCAGCCACAGGCATGGGAGAACATACAGACTCCAGAAAGGCCCGAGTCGGCCAGCTGGTTCAAACCCAGAACCTCAGTTCTAACCACTGCACCAATGTACCACCCACATCTAACCTCCAACCATTACTTAATTGAACAGGAGAAAAGTCTGCACCATATTCTTCTCACGTTCCCATACCAATCCTCCACTAAAGATATGAAAGTGTATTATTAGATATCCGGTATCCCTTTGATAACGTTTCTGTCCAGAAAATCCTTTGCGTAAAGTTTTCTGTCCAAACTAAAATAACCGAGAGGGCAGACGTGCTCGAGCTACCTGGGCTGGAGAATCTTTATGTCTAAATTATGCTTGATATAGTGGAGATAGTTACGTCTTACGGAGGATAATGGCATCACGCATTGCAGAGATTATAGCGCAGTGAAGTGCTTAGCCTGTCATTTATACAGCATAAAAGCTTTGTTCAATTGTAAAAAAGAAAAAAAAAGCTTAGCTTGTCCCGTTTTTTTTAATTTTTAAATTTTATTTTTTTTATATATTTTGGAGGCGAGATCACATAACAGCCTGGAGTGATAGATAACAGTGTTTTCAATCGTCTCTGCTTTTTTTCTATGTCCACTCACTTCCAAATGCACCCAACCTTGGAGAACATATTCAGTGGTCGAAAAAACGCAATTTCAGCGCCAGGCCGAAACAAGGAAAATGAACATGGACAAGGTATCAGAGTTGTCCTAGACAAAGAAAAAGCATATTAAAGTGTAACCTAATTCTTACTTTCTGTCGAGTTGTTCAGTAGATGAATATTGCCTTGAGATGTTGTTTCTGTGGTCTAGATTTAATTCTGTGTGTGCCATGGTGTGTGTGGGTGTGTAGGTGATGGTCGCTTCTCCCTGCAAGCCAGCTCGGAGCTCTTATTGCCTCGCTTCCCCCTCCCCCACACATGCTTCCTATTTATGTCCGACCAATCATGTGTCCCCTCGGGAAGTGTTGGTCACAGCTGGTGAAGTGTCGATTGAAAACAACCTGGAGTCTGACGGCTCAGTTTGTCCCTTTAGAACACCGTTATCCTCCGTTGATGAGCACCCAGGGGAGAGGGAAACTTAGACACATTCACAGACACAGGTCTTAAGTGGTAATTTGTAGAATGACAGGAGATGTGTCTTTGTTTTCTTCCTCTTTTAACAGGTTGCAAGGACTTACCACTGGAATTTTGGGACCATGGATAAAATGCCATCCTACTGTTGTGGTGACTTCAAGCACATCTTCTTTTGAAAATGATGTAAGCATCCTGACCCCATACCACGGAACATCTGGAGCAAACTAAAAATCACTAGCATGCGCTGTGCAATGGTAACATGACCACAAAATGCTTGTCAGTCAGCCAATCCTTTCCTTTAGCCTAGGTTAGTGAGCCATCCGAGACTTCCTCCCACACATGTACGCCGTTTGCCATGAATCTGGCCGTGAAGCTGCGGAGGAATCTGAGGAGGCTGGTTATCCTCCTCGCCACCTTCTGCATGGTCAGTGTCATAATCTCCGCCTACTATCTCTACACGGGATCTGCCCAGGAGCTGGATCTGACAGACCATGGCGTTGGTGCAGACTGTGCAGAATTGCGGGTGCTACCTTTCCGACCAGCGGAGCTGCGGATGCCTAAACCCATGGACCCGTCGCGGAAGGACCCTGTAGTGTTGGTGTTTGTGGAGAGCCAGTACTCCCAGCTGGGGCAGGACATTATCGCCATCCTAGAATCCAATCAGTTTCACTACCAAGCTGAGATTGCACCCGGGAAAGGGGACATCCCTCCGCTGACCCATAAGGGTCGTGGGCGTTATGCGCTAGTCATCTATGAGAATGTGCTCAAGTATGTGGGTATGGACGCGTGGAACCGTGAACTTCTAGACAAGTATTGCATTGAGTACAGCGTTGGACTTATTGCCTTTCACCGTGCCAGTGAGAACTCCCAGCCTACCATGCACCTCAAGGGCTTCCCCCTAACCTTACAAACCAACGTACCCCTGTGTGACTGCTGTGTTAACCCACGCTCACCACTGCTTTACGTCACCCGAGCGGAAGTGGATCGAGGACCTCTTCCAGGTGATGACTGGACCGTATTCCAGTCCAACCACTCCACGTACGAGCCAGTGCTACTGGCCAGATCAAGGCTTAGTGCGGATGATGCCAGTGGAAGGATGGTAACTGGGCTCCAGGCCACTGTGGTTCAGGACTTGGGGCTCTATGATGGGGTCCAGAGGGTGTTGTTTGGGCAGGGCCTGGGCTACTGGCTGCACCGACTCATACTGGTCGATGCAATCGCGTACCTCACTGGAAGGAAACTGTCACGCTCCTTGGAACGGTACATCCTGGTGGACATCGATGACATCTTTGTAGGAAAGAAAGGGACAAGAATGAAAGTGGACGACGTGAAGGTAAGGTGTGAAGGTGCATATGTGTGCGTGTTCGATTATAACTCAAAACATTTTGTTTAGGTTGCTCTGTCCAGTCCCACACTGTGTTGGTACTCATTACAACTTGGCTCTATAGGCACTAGTTTAACAACAATCGCAGTGTATTATTTGGGCTTGTCTCCTGTCTGCAAATGGGCTGCTCTGGGAATTTTTCCAAAGCATTTGTTATAAAGGATTTTAAATTGCATCCCGGTTCTCGATTTGATGCGGGACGTGAGGGGATAGCATTGCACTTGTTTTAAAAAAAAAAAAAAAACCAAAACAAATCACGCCCTTGTAAAACTACCATCCGTCTTGGATGAACACTTTCACGAGATATTGTTATTACCGTTAAGATCGTGTTGCCGTGAATATATACAGATTTTAGACCAGTAATGTTAAATTTGATACGTTCCTGTAAAGTAGATGCATATGTAAAACAAGGGTTGCCAGATTGGTGTGACTTTTAACAGTACCAGTGCAATCCTGGTGTAAAACCTTGCATTTGACTACAAATGTTTTCTTTGACTATCAAATCGGTCTTGGCAAAATCTTGATTCTGATTGGTCCGATGGGGTTAATTAATTTTCTCTTTACGTTGACCAATCCCGATGTTTCCTGTAACAGCACAACACCACTTATTATATGCGCACGAGATTTCACGAGTGATACAGTGGCAAAAAAGTAACACGCATACTACACGACCCGTAGATTTTGCTAACTAGTGGCAATCAGTACCAGACATCTGGAGCAAACCATTCCATCCATAATACTATGATTGTTTTTTTGTTTTTTTTTGTTATGCTGCTTAGCAAGCAGAGCTTACGGTTAACAGACCGTATTGTGCGGCAGAAAAACTATTATTAATACTATATGAAGTTATTTATTGAACTCCCTGACTCGTGATTAAATCGCTCTAACCCACGCCATTTCATAGCTTTTTGCTTTAATGTAATTATGCTAGTTCACATTAATTAGGCTATTCCATTAGTATAGTGATCCATGTCGCTGAGTTTTCCCTCAAATTGATCACAAGTGCTTTTAGTGAGATTTGGAAACTGTGCGGTGCCGAAAAGTGCCCCATTTTTGAATTTTTCCGATTAAATTTTTCTTACACAATTCAAACGCTCACTTTCTCATGACCGCGACGTCATAATTACTAGCTCTAACCCCAATAAGAGAGGGTGGATAGAATAGGTGGTTCATAATAATTTATGAAGCAAACGTTCATAATGGCATATGTATTGAGGTGAAAGTGCAAAAATATTTAGTCTAGACACTAAAAGCACCGCGTGTGTGTTTAGTAATTCCCAACAGTTGTGTTTTTATCCCAGCAAAGCAATTTGGGAAGACGAGACGTCTGTATATATTCACGACCCCTAATGGGGTTAGCTCTTGGGCTTTAAATTAAGTTAACGTACCACTCATGGATGGTTTCTGGTGTGTGTGTGTGTGTGTGTGTGTGTGTGTGTGTGTGTGTTAGCCTGAATGGCAGTGGGTGTATAAGTTGGCCTGGCGGAGTCTAAAGATGCTATTTAGTGGAACAAGAGGAGTTAAATGGTGCTCAGTCACTCTTTCACACACTCGTTCATTCTGTCGTTCCCACGTTCGCCCCCCTCCACGAGCCTCTTCAGCAGATTGAAAGGTCGCGCTCACTCCATTATGTGATGACTTCATGACTTACACAGCCACTCTCAGCAAGTGTGTGTGTGTGTGTGTGTGTGTGTAAGAGTATATTTCATTCAGCAGGGATTTAGTAATTGAGGAAGTTTCATTCACACTTGTATTCCACACACACACACACACACACACACACACACGCGCGCGCGCGCTCTCAGACATGCAGCTGTACCATGTCAGGTGTTTGACAGACACGATGATGAAGGGAAACGATAATTAGATTGTTAAAGATGGAAAACCTGAGTGAAGTGCATATTAACACACACACGCGCGCTCCACTGAACACTTTGTCTCGAAAAATTAATCACTCAGATTGCTCTCCAGATGTGTTATTTTCATGGAAATGATTTAAAGCCTTTTTTTTTTTTTTTTACAGACTGTTGATTTTTTAATGTCACAGTCAGCAGTACAACGAGAGCGCCCTTTTCTGGTTATACACACGTTCTCGTGTCTATAACGATAACCAGAAGGAAACAAATTGATCAAATCTCTTAATGTTTGGTTCTTCTTTCTGCGGGATTAAATAACCTTCATTGAGCTTCGTTGTAGGGGGCGTGGCCACGCCAGCTGTGCTTCATCGTACGTAGGTCACGTGACCGTAACACGTTTTAGGCTGTACCATCATCTCATGGAAAACCCCTGGAAGAGATTTCGTATTTTGTACAAGTCAGGTCCGAGGTCGCGGTCTGATCAGCAGCCCTGGACGTTTATGTGAACGAGACGCATTAGCGTTAATAAACCAGCTTTGCTTCGTTAACTTCTCTATTACCTCCAATAACAAAGGATATGTAGCAGTCAAGGTTAATGGTTAAATAGCAGCGCTGTGATGATACTGTTTACACAGTACATGATTATTAATGCTTATGTAATGCTTTTTCTTTTTTTTTTTTTCCCTTTGCTTAATTGCTGAAGCCAGGGAGCAAATGTGTTTGTTTCTGTCCAACACTTTTTTTCCTGGACGTTCTGTTATGTGTTAATTACCTTCTACTGGCCATATGCGGGGGGGTTTTTTTTTTTTCCTCTCGTGCCATTAATTGCTGATGTGTTTTATTTCCAGAGGTAATATGCGGCGAGAAAAGGTTACGACCGAATCCATTACGTCCCCCTCCTGAACGCTGTTAACTTACATGCAGTGTTACAGTCACCTTTGATTGGCTGGGGCTAATTTAGTGCGAACGGTGTGCGTGTGTGTGTGTGTGTGTTGGTGGCAGCGGGTTGGTGTTCAGGGAGAGAATTAGCGACGCTCGTTCCAGAGCTCGACTGCAAATGTCATCGGCAAATTCCCGCCGGATTCTGGGAAGGGAGGAGAGAAGACTTTGATCCGACTGCAATTGTTTTTAGGTTCTTCCTAGACCATGCTCTGTGTGTGTGTGTGTGTGTGTGTGTGTGTGTGTGTGTGTGTGTGTGTGTGTGTGTGTGTGTGGAGCCTGAGCCCATTACTAAGCCACTGGAGCGAAATGAAAGGTAACAGTTAATCAATGGCAGGCCAATCAATGCAATGGAAACAGTGAAAGAGAGCGAGAGAGAGGACTTAATCACACCGTGTAGTTATAGAACACTGTTATTACATGCCAGTGACAACATGCTTTGTGTATTCTTGCATATTACACGGTGTGTGTGTGTGTCTCTGTGCTAGGTGTTGTGGATTGGAATGTCACTCTCGCTCACCGCTTGCCATATCTCCCATCATCCTCTTGGGCCGAGCTGATGAATGGGGGACGCTGGTGATAAATGAGTCAACATACGCAGCAGGACGGGATTCACCCCGTGGTGTGTGCGCGTATGTGTATGTTTAGATGAAGTGCCGGAGTCCCCCAAGCCGAAATCCTCCCGAAGCCGCAGTTGGATTGTGTGCGAGCAAATCCAGGTGCATGTGTGTGTATGTGGTGGTGTAAGTAGCATTAAAGGAATACCCCAACGTTTTCCAACCTGACGTCCGTCCACTGTATCTGCAGCGTACATCTGATTCCCACATACAAGAAGTCCAACGTTCGCCTGTGTGGAGGAAAGAAAATCGAGGTGCAATGGACGTCTAAGGGGCACTTGTTGAATTCTGTCCATATTTTTACAGAAAGGCTTTAGCAGTAGGTCAAGGATTATCCTGGTCCGGGTCGAAGTGCTTCCGGAGGCTATCCTGGACATTTTTTTCGGATGGAACGCCGATCCACTCCTTTACACATTCGGGAATCCGTCTACGGGCATTCCGTAAAAAAGAAAAAAAAAAGAGGGAGGAAACTGGAGAAGCCCGAGGAAACCCACGGAGACACGGGAAGGACATGCGAACGTCTACACGCGTGGTAAGCCGAGGACACGGAGCTGTGGACGCTGTGACGCGGCAGCGCTACCAGCACACTTTATGCAAATTCAGAGCTACGGTTAATTTGCATAACGGCTGCACACTTTGGTTAATCTAGCTCAGAATTAACACTTCCTAAGAAACCGAATCACGTCCTGTTCCAGTGTCGGAAACGTGGATAAAACTCCACAAGGGCAGTTGTTTCTTATACGTTTCATATAATCCGACGACTGCCCCTAGACGTTCATTACTATAAAAAATATATTTGTCGTTTTCCCAGTGCGCCGGGAAACGTGTTGAAATTCTCGCCCGCGGTCATCAGTGATGCTTTACAGATGTGGCGGATGGAGATTAGGTTGAAATGAGTCGGAGTATTCCTTTAACGAGCGTGTTCCAGGCTGCTGTTTTGCAGAATAGTCGTGCTAGCTGCTATACGTCCGGATTTGGCACCTTTGTTTTTGGTGAGATTTCTGGATAGACCTTTTTCTCAGCGTGTGTGTCTCTCAACGCACGCGCGCGCACACACACACACGCACAAAAATCAGAGCGATGTAGAACAGAGGAAATGAGCGATGAACAGCAGAATGAAATCGCACAAGAACAATGTTCCCGACCTCCCAGAGAACCGATAAAGCAACAAGAAAGAAGAATGTTTAGCGCAGCCGAGAGGAGGAGGAAGGGGGGGTGAAGGGGGGCTTGGGGGGAGAACAATAAAAAAAAAAAAAGCACAGCGAAAACAAACTGGGACGAGAAGCAAATGAAAAGAGCGTGAGAGAATGGATGGAGGGAACGTATCGGGCAAGGAAGAGTGTGAGAGGAAACTCATTTTTGTCTGCCACAGATCCAGTAGCGCTATAATGAGGTTTCACGGTGTCATATCAGAGATGCCTGCGAGTCAACAATATGGAACAGAGAGCACACACACACACACACACACACACCGCAGTGTTCATTCCCTTTTTTTTTGTCGCTTCCACTCCATTGATTCTGAAAGCAATCCCTCGCTTTGTTTTAGCGAGACAAGCGTCCGTGTTTTCGCGTTGGCGCTTTATACGTACGGAGTGATGAAGGAGTCGCAAACAATGCAACGTTTATGTGTGAAACTGAAATATCGTGCGCCGCTTGTTTCAGTCGAGCACATCGCTGACGCGGTGTTAATTATCGTCTGTAAGTCCAAACACAAAGGGGGAACGGTCGCCAATGACATCAGCCCAACGGTTCACCACGGCAAATTGCCTACAATTAAAGATGGTTTAATTTTTTTTCCCCCCTCAAACTTGTACGAATAACCTGGAAGATATGTAACGCGATGCAAGAAGCTAAACAAAAATGACGGTGGTAACGAAAGCTCATCAAGTTGCCGAGAAAACGTTTGAAAAACTGACTTTCCGTCTGGAAGGCTCGGTTACGTCTGGGTGCAGTTTGGAGACAGTATACGGTCCACCACCTGCGGTGGAGCTTTTAAGTCATAAAAGTAAAGAAAAAACGTTGAATTAGAAGGCGTCCGAACCTTTGACTGGTCGGGTATATAGTAGAGGGCGGATAGCGCGCTACAGCTTGTCCTGTTACCCAGAAGATGATGAAAAGATATCATTACAATGTTTGCCTAACACGGACACTGGAGGCTCCGAAATGCATAAAAGTACAGAGAACGTTTTTTTTTTTGTGTGCGTCCACCATACGAGTCCTTGCTACTATAGATACGATAACGCACAAGAACGGGCGCATTAATACGTATAAACCTGTGAGTCAGAGAAAATTACTCAACATGGTGTAAAACATTATGGAGTGCATTAGTGCTGTAAGTTGAAATACAATCACGTGTTTGGAGTCGTCTCCAAACTCCTTTCCGGTAAATAGCGTCATGCTCTATAGTAAAAATAGCACGATGATATGGTTAGTGTTAATGCGGTAAGTAAGTACTGCAAAGAAACATAATACAGATGGTGTCCAGATACGAGCGAGATACATTATCACGCACACTCTCTCTTTAGTGTGCGGGCAACAGTAACTGCTTTGTCGTCATGCTGAAACATCTGATTGTTTAGTTCATGAGAAATCCCACGTTCTGAGTCGGGATCATGAGAGTAATCTGAATTGGAGCGAGAAAACCTCCATCAGCTGTTGATAGTATGACTCTTACACAGAAACGAAACTGTGCAGCGGTGTAATAATATACCAGTGTACTGATCCAGTCCATTTAAACCATATTCTAGATGTTTCCGTAACTGAATAATTCAGCACTTACCCTGCAGCAACGTTTAATGCTCTCTGAAAATCTAAAGGTGTAATCTGATACTATGATCTACAGTAAGGGGGAATTAGGTATTCGTACATTTTTGGTTTTTGTTGTTTAATGTACTTCCAGTGCATGTGCAAAGCATTCTGCATTGCGTCTAAAAAGGTGTTCAGAGGACGAGCTGCACCTGGTGTCATTATAAAAGTCGCTGCCGTTGGTCGATCATGGTGAAGAATGGGGAGTTCCTCTCTCGCGCTTAAGGTTTGTCTGTCGTAATATTTTCACATGCGAAAGGAAAGCGGGGCGGCGCGGTGGTTAGCGCTGTCGCCTCACGGCGAGAAGGCAAAAAAATGTTAAGATGTTATGAGAATATAACGGGATGTGATTTCAGCACTTCGCCGCTCGGCGTTCTCTTCCTTCCGTCTCCCCTGATTCTGGTATCAGATCTCAGTTGTAAGACGTCAAGCGCGGAGAGGAGTGCGGGGGGGAGAACTCAACACGCCAAACCTCCATTAGCGACCGACGAGAGAGGATCGATCCTGTGATATTTCTGCTCCGTGGAGATTGCAGTGTGTGTGTGTGTGTGTGTGTGTGTGTGCATGTGAGGGGTTTTGTAGGTTGCTAGGCTATCACACACGCTCACACACACGCAACAGGGCGCGCGTTTGATCAGACTGGTTTTGTATGCTATAAATCTTGAAGCGAAAAGAAATGTTAATGACTTAATTGCGAGAGAGAGTTGTGGGGGGGGGAGAAGGCCAGGGATGGAGACAGATGGAGGAAGCAAAATGGTTGCAGAAGACGGGCGATGGAGGGATCGAGTGTTGCTGTGACAACAAAATGTGCCATTTGTGTGGGTTTATTTTTCTCTTTTCTCTCCAGCTTTTCTCACTCTCGCTCTTGTGTCTGTTTAATCCTCTCTTCTGTCTCCGCAGCTCTTAAAAATGCACCTCTGGACTCCGACCGTCACCTCCACCAACTGCTTGTCACCCAGATTCACACTCACATTTCACACACCAAAACACACACACGCACAGCCAGCATTAACCTTCCGTCTCCAAAGATAGTTATATCACGTCGTCTTCCTACATATTGCTCACTTTGCCCTTGTGTCACCGGCCACTTTAATAGGAACGTCTGCACGTTGATTCGGTTCTCCGCGAAACTGCATCGTGTTGCGGCAGTGCGACGAATAAACTCACGCAGATAAAGGTCTCAGTGATCACAGTCACTCTGTGCAACCATGGTGAGCAGAAAAGCATCACGAATCTCAAATCTTTGAGGCGGATGAGCTACAAAATCGGGTTCCACTCTTGTGTGATGTGTCTCAGCAGTCCATTTGGGACTTGACGCATTTTAAAACCAAGTCTTTTGGGCCTAAAACAGCAAACCTTGTCCAAAACATTGGCCAGTAATTCTAACACATTCAGCACACGTCCTCAAATGGCTCATAACGCACACCTGATGTGTGTGTGTGTGTGTGAGCACATTCCCGTATGTTGTGTGTGAACCCAGTCTCAGTTGCAGGAAGGAGAACCGAGAACTCGCCTGCGCTAAAGTGACTTGAGGGCGTTTGTTAATTGCGTACATAAACACGCGCACCCGTTCATCAGGAATTGCAGTGTAAGGAGCTTTGGTTTTGACACCGCGTGCTATTTCAGAAATCAAAAGCGAAGCATCTCCTCTGAGCAGCTCATTACAACGAGCCAATCTGTCCCAGGTCAATTTTGAAAAGGCCCACGAGAGGCGGATGCTTACATATCGCTATTTCGCTACGGCATATGCTTCTTCTTAATAACGCGAGCTCGCCTGTCTTCCCCCTCAGCCGGCACCGCTGAACCCTTTCACTTTCGTCGCAAACGCCGAACACCTAGCTCCATTTCTACTTGTGAATATTTTATCAGTAGCTCTCGGTGCTGAGATGAGAGGAGAGAAAAAAAAAAAAAACAGCAGAAAACCTAATCAGGAAAAGCCCTTGCAGAGATTATAATGGTGATGCAGGAAGTCAAAAGGTCTGGACAATATAATGCGAGGATGGATTTCTAATGGATTTATGATTTATTATGCGGAAAAAAAGCACCAGAAATCCTTCACATGTCAATAAAGAGAGAATAGAGCTGGGGTTACAGCCAGACCAGTTCGAAACTCAAACGGTGTCGTACAAAACGGTG
>JAQQZR010000013.1:2498908-2501408 GCA_030068235.1 Notoglanidium macrostoma | reverse complement strand
TATTAACCTAAAGATGACCCGGTACACACACACACACACACACACACATTTCTATTGACTCCCAACTCCTAAACAATAACACTTAACCATAATTCCTAATTGCAACTCCTGATTGTAACCCATTATCTCCTGCCGTAACCTCTAGTTCCAACCACTGATCCTAAACAGTAATCTCCAAGCCTAGTTCCTAATTTCAATTTCTGAATGTATACCAAGATGTAATCCAACCCCCTGATCCTAAACAATATCCCTTAACCCTAACCCTAAACGTAATCTCTAATTCCCAGCCCTAATCCCAAACCATCACCCTTGACCATAATCCCTAATTCCAACCACTATTCCTAAACCATAATCACCAACCTTGAACACCTCATCCTAAATGACAATAATGTTTCATTCCAGCCCCAATCCTAAATCATGGTCCTAACCCTAATTTTTAATTTCACCCCAATCATTAAACCACATAAACCATAATCCGAACCCTAATCTCAAATTTCAATTCCTAATCCTGAATCATAATCACTAACCATAATCCCAGATCCTAACATCAAATCCTCTAACCTGATTCCAATCCCAATACTCAACCAAAACCTTAACTCTAATCTCTAATTCTAACCTGTGATCCTAAGCAATAATCTCCAACCCTAATCCCAAATACTGAACCATAATCCCCTGCCCTAAATCCCAATTCCTAATCCTAAATGACAATCCCCATTTATAATCCTTAACTCCAACCTCTAATCCAAATCATAACCACAGACCCTAAATTCCTAATCCTAAACCATAATCCCTAACAGTAATCCCTAATTCCACCTCAAATCCTAAACCATAATCCTAACTCTAATCTCTAATCCTAACGCACACTCCTGAAACCTAATCCCTAAATATAACCCCTGTGTTAAACCAAAAGCGTAACACTATTATCTAATTCCAACTCTAATTCTAAAACAACTGTAAATCCCTAATCCTAAAGCTAATCCTTACTTCCAGCCTTTAATCCTAATGGCGTCCCTATTCATAAATTCCTACATTTTAGGACGCACACACATACAATTTCCTGATTTAACATCAATGTCCAAACATAGCATCTGGATCACAGCGGGCTTCTAAGGAGACGCCAGCGAGACCACACACACACACACACACACACACACACGCGCGCACACGTTTTTCCAGGTCATAAAAGAGTTTCTAATGTGCTTGTGGTTAATGTAGTCATTTTTATCTGTCTGCCTGCACCAGCGCTAGCCGTTCAGCCCGGCTTCCGTTTCGAGAGCATTACAAGCTCGGCGCTGCGCTTACGGGAAGAACATCTCCTCCACGCACGATAATAATCTGCGCCATAAGCACATTCAGTGCAGCATTAACGCATCACTGCTTCAGCGTGTGCAGAGTCTCAGAGTATCAGCGCTCAGAGCCAGATCAATAGCACACTCCAACACACACTCAACATTTAATGCTGCTTATCACTTCCAAAACTTCTCCTCCAACTTTTCCAACACGTCCACGCTTTCCACCTTGCTATTCTGGTCCCTTCTTTGTACTCCATATCTGTGTGTGTGTGTGTGTGTGGTGTGTGCGCGCACCGTAAGAGAGCCTTTGTCAGGGGTTTTGACGGAAATTTTGATGTAAGTGAAACAAATAAAAAAAATCCCAAGGCTCTCCGTTCTGCTGATCTGTTTATTTTTTCTGTCACTCAATGCAGGTTTTCTCTCTCTCTCTCTCTCTCTGCTGTCACTCTCTTTCTCTCATCCCACCTGTATTCTTGTATTTGTTGCTGTTTTGCAAGGTCCAGTTCTCTATCAGTCTCTCCCACAGAAAGATAGGAATAGAGGGTGAGAGAAAAGCTGGGTAAGAGAAAGAATAAAAAAAGAAAAAGAAAGAAAGAGGGATATAACCTTGTAACCCTCCAGCTCGCTCTCTCGCACGCAGCCTCTCGTTGTCGATCGCGCGCTCTCACGTCCACTCACGCACTTCATCACGCGTTCATTCTCATATTTTGCATCAGCGCCGGTCCGCGCATTCATCAATGCTGGAGAGTTGTGTGTTATTCCGTATCGCTCCGGCTCTGCTGTATATCTGCCGTATAAATATTCATCAACGCCTCATAAATATTCATGAAGCCGTAATCCAATCAACAGGCGGCTCTGCCAGGATCCCGTCCTGCTCCGTACATCACATTAAGCGGCGTTTGTACGAGAGGAGGATCATTTTACATTAATGAGCTCTCAATCAAAAACACTGGCTTTATTGAGTTACAGTGTAAAACACGCTTGCGCACACACACACACACACACACACACACACACACACACACGGGGGCTGATTAGATTAGTGAAGTGGCATGTATTTCATCATTGAAATGTGTTTTTAAGTGTCGTTTAGTTACGCGTAAATGGAATTAAGGTCAGCGACGTCCTAGGGAATAACAGTCACACTCGGAGAAGAGGATGTAATTGAATAAATCCTGTGTGTGTGTGTGTGTGTGTGTGTGTGTTTG
>JAQQZR010000013.1:2484647-2496479 GCA_030068235.1 Notoglanidium macrostoma | reverse complement strand
ATAAATCCTGTGTGTGTGTGTGTGTGTGTGTGTGTGTGTGTGTCAGTGTCAGCACTGAGTGAGAAATGACTCGGTGACATCGTCCAACTTGGCTAACACACACATTCCTGACTACTGCAATATCACCATAGCACTGCAACAAACTACTGACATGTCACACATCCACCCACACACACACACACACACACACACACACACACACACACACACACACACACACACAATATGACAGTCAGGTGAAAGATATTGATCACATGCGCATGGTGTCTACGGTAGGAAATATGCTACCTTGGCACCTGCCATCACCAAACACCATTAGTCACACACACACACACACACACACACACACACACACACACACACACACACACACACACACACACACGCACCAAAAAACAAACAAACATTGAGTCTCTGTCAGAATGAATTCCTCTGTCTTTTCAGAATACATTTATATTGTTCTGGGCTACATGTAGCTAACGGTATATTAGCATTAAACATTTACTACTACAGTTTTACTGTATCTTAATACAATAATAATCTACATCTTAATATCTTAAATGAAATTTGAGAGACTCAAAAATGCTGACAAAAACATTTGTCATTATTAAAGCGGCAATCCTTTCATTTGACTAGATTTACTAAGTAGCTAGCCAGCTGCATTTGCTAACTATAAGGTTGTTACCACTTTTCTTCGCTGTCTTCCTTCTTGTTAGCTTTTTTGTCTTGTTAGCTGTTCCTTCTGTTAGCTTTTGTCCTTGTTAACTGTTTTTGTTGTTAGTTGTTCCGTGTCAGCTGTTGTCTTTGGGAGTTTTTTCCCTTGTTAGCTGTTCTGTTTGTTAGCTGTTTTCATTGTTAGCTTTTTTCTCCCTTGTTAGCTGTTCTGTTTGTTAGCTGCCTTCCTGTTTTGATTTCTCCTTGTTAACTGTTTTCCTGCCAGTTCCTTGCTTGTTAGCTGTTTGCTGGGTTTTTCCTCGATGACACTCATCTTTCCTTGTTAGCTGTTTTCCCTGCTAGTTATTTCCTCATTAACTTTTTCGTTTTTCCCCCCAGTTGTTTTATCGCTGTTCCTCGTTCGGTTTCTCCTTTTTCTTAAGTTTTTTAGTTTCTTGATGACAGTAGAAGTGCAGGATGCAAAAATATTTTCACTCATTATCAGTCCGTATCCCATTTTTGAGAAAAAGTTGTTTTTTTTTTCTTGTTAACTGTGTTCCTTGTTATATTTTTTTCCTTTGTTAACTGTTTCCCTTGTCAGCTTTCTGTCCTTGGCAGGTGTTCCCTTGTTTGATTTTTTTTTCCTTGTCCGTGTTTTCCTTTGTTAGCTGTTTCCTTGTCCGTTCTTTCCCAGCCTGGTAGCTGTTTTCCTTGTCAGTTGTTTCATGTGGGTTACCCTCTGTTAGCTTTTTTCCCCCTGATACCAGTCTAAGTGTAACAACAGTATCACTCATTATCAGAGTATCCTGTTTTTCAGGAAAAGATGGTTCTAACTTATGCTATAATTTATGTTTATGCGTTACTTCCAACTATATGGATTCTCTGTTTAAACTAGCAGGCTATTAGGTGGCTAAGCTAACAGGTCTCTTTCTAGAATTCCTGCAAAGTGGTTTCTTTTTTGCTCCACCCATGTCTTATTTCCATTTCTTTTCTTTAGACAGCGATACAGGTTGAACCTTCCCCAGTTTCCATGGTGACCCAAATTCATAGTGTTCATGCGTCACAGTGTATGTTCTTCGACTCGGTAATATTGAAAAACACTGAAACGCAAAATACTTAAAGTAATTAAAACTCGAACGAAGGCCAGACAGGTGTATTGAATGCAGACACACACATTCATTTAATACTCACAGGTCCGAACCTATTCCCTTGGCATCCGCCCGTCTGCGCACTCATTATTGACTTTCAGTAGAAAAAGTGCTCCATATGAAAAAAAAAATGGCTCACGGCACAGACACGGTAACCATGGCAACATTGTCACTCCTCATGCCTTGCAATTGCACCTGCTAATTAGCTAGCTTTTTTTTTTTTTGTCTAGACTGGCTAACAACAAAGGTGTTATTGACTTCTTAATATTTAGCGAGGTCTTACTCTGTTGTCTTTAAGCATTAAGTATTTACGGCATTAACGTTTCTCCATACTGGTACGTATAATGCCAGCGCAATTGCTGCTCATGCCGTGAACTCTTTGATATATAAATATATATATATATATATAAAGGTTGGACACTTTTAAGAAATTTCCACTTCTGTATGGTCTCTGTGAGGACCTGATGGAACCTGATAAAAACAATAACACGAGAATTTTTACTTCTTTACGTCTCTTTTCATTTTTCAATGTCATTCTGAAAACTTTGATATATATATATATATATATATATTCATTTTAAATAATATTTTGTAAACTAGATACAGAAAAACTGTTTGTTTTGGAATGGTGGGAGATAAGGAGCATAAGAATAAATAAAATCACATTACGGTTTTATGTGGTTCAAGGAATGGCTATTATTATTATTATTATAATTATTATTATCTGCTAAAATGCTCATAGAGACACCAAAATTGGCAGAAAGGTGTAGAATGCCGCCCAGTACTCAGGCACATGAAGAGACCCACATAAGCCTGATGGTGGCGCAATAGCACAAGGTCATACCTCCTACTGTTTTCCTTGAATTGTCGTATTCCTCTTTTATTATTTTTGCACCATTCCACCAAAAATGTTATTAAACAAGATTTAAAATTCAAATGTGCATTTGAATGACATGCAAAATAAACTATAACAATGTCACATCATACTAGTTACATTTAATGTTCTGGAATTTCTGCAAACCTAGTTCCTGTTCTCCTGTTTTTCTGTTAAGTCATCTGACCTGAAGATTTTCCCATGGCTGAGATCAAAGCACTGACACTGGAGACTTCTTCCTTCTTAAATCAAAAGGAATCGTTCAATCGGATATGGCATGATAGATATTGGATGAAACTGGATTAAACTAACGCTGTGTGACCTTTGACCTGGCCGCCTCTAATCTAACTTCTCTCGTTACGTGTCGTTGCCATCTTTTCTACTTTCCCAGGCTCTGCTTGAGACGCAGAACATGCTGCGAACTCAAATCTCTAACTTTACCTTCAATTTGGGCTTCTCTGGCAAGTTTTTCCACACAGGTCAGTGACAGTGTGTGTGTGTGTGTGTGGAGAGCTATAACTGATGTAGCAGGCGATATCTGGTTTGTGTCCCTGCGTTTGTGTGTGCTCAGGCAATCAGGAGGAAAACGACGGCGACGATCTCCTGCTGAAGTACGTGAACGAGTTCTGGTGGTTTCCTCACATGTGGAGTCACATGCAGCCTCATCTCTTTCATAACGAGTCGTCGCTGATGGAGCAGATGATCCTCAACAAGGACTTCGCGCTGGTGAGAAGAAAGAATCGCATCACGGTCACGCGCGTTTACGCCTCTCAGCCCCGTCTGTGCTTTGTGCAGTAACGTATCAAGGGTTTTTTTGTTTTTTTTTGGTTAGTTAAGGGTCATAGCTCTGAAATGACCCTTAAGTGCGTATGTATGGAATCGTTTCATTTTATTACAGGAACACAACGTCTAATTAAAAGTCCTGACAGCACTTGTGCAGGTTGGGGTAAAAAAGGTGGTTAAAAATCAAATCAAATCAATGCAACGAGGAACATATTTGACATCATAAAATATTCAAATGAAATATGGAGGATATCTTTGAATAGCATTGAATTAAAATCCCGAAACAAGGGATTCAGGGCTTCTGCATTGGAAACATGAACTATTATTAAAAATACAAAATAAATATGTTAAACAAATATAAAAAAAAAAAAAAAAAAGCGCTAGTGTGTATAATTAACAAATATAATCCTTATTCCAGCCTTCACCTATGCCTCCGCATGACCTGTTCTGTAGATGAAAAAAATGGATATATATATTTTTTTAAACTAATAATAATAAAATAAACAAGATATGGTGAGAAACAAAGAATAACCCATCGACCTTGAGTTACGCATTGTGATGGCACCAGACAAGAGGCTGCTTTTAAATCTTCTTTAGTTTTATATATATATATATATATATCTGAAAGAGAATTAGCAGCGTGAGCAAAAGCTTTTTTTTTTTCTTTTTTTTTTAAATACCAATATGTCAAGTATTTCAGAGGATATTCAAAAAATTACAAAACTAGCTTTAATTAATGTGTCACACGGTAGAGAAACATTTGGAATGCTTTGATGTAATTGCGTCCCTGAATCGTTCCTGTCCTTAATGAGTAAGTTTATTAAGAGGCGGTGTTAAGAACAGTACTTCTGTAGCTCTTTAGGGAGCCGCAGCCTTGGTTCGTTTTGGCTGTAACTACGTTCGTGGATGGATTGCGTGCTTTCAGAACAATGTGGGATGCCGATCGAGGCACTTATTAAAAGGGAAAGACAGAGAGGTGTCAAAGATAAATACGGTATATCGCCCGCATACGATCTTTTCTAACTTTACTGTATTTCTCAAAATGTAAACAAACCAGCAGCGTCGTTTAAACCACTACGTCCCGGACCAGCCAGACGCTAAGGATGAATGAATGAACGTTGTTAAAGCATCCCCTCGCCTGCCTTTGTCTCGCAAGCTTCGTATCTGACTGCGGATCCATTTTTCCGTGGTAGGATTGCCACGCAATTACTTCCACGTCCGGCGTACAATGATTTGCCTGAAGCCGCCGGGGATGAAGGCAGTGTTGCTGCTTTTTGCGGTCACGTCCGTTCTCCAGATCACACTGAGAGTCCTTGTTTTCCTTCTGAAAAGGAAAGATGGATAAAAAAAACTTTTAAGCATTTTCCGGAGCACTTGGAATAAAAAAAAATTATGACCATGAAGGAAAAGTGGCTCCGGTAAAGCTGAGAAAAGCGTTCAGTCGTCTCCTGGGTGAGGTTGGGATGGGTCTGGGGCTTATCCTGGGAGCACTGTAGGAATAAGGAATACCTCTTGAATGGGACTCCAGATCATCGTAGGGCAACCCGCACACACTCGTTTACACCCACTGGTCATTTAGATCTACCTACAGGCAGATGTTTGTTTTTCAGAGGTGAGAGGAAACAAGGAGCACGAGGAACCGTAAGGATACGTGGAGAACGATGCAGCCGAGCAAAGAATGAACCGGAATATATATGACAGACAAATCCCTTCAGCGACAGGCGTCTCAAGATGGTCCAGAATGGTCAACATTGGAGGCTGAAGTATCATCGACATATAAAGATCTTCTTAGATGTACTCATAGTGTCGAAGGCAATATTAAAAGGGTTCCTTAAGGACGGTTAATACTCAAGATGGGAGCTTTTCTGAAGGAAAACACTGTCGTTCCCCAGAGGCACAAACTGAAGAACGCTTTGCAGTGCCAGATTGCTTTCTTAGACCGTACCAGTCTGCTAATTAAAGGCGGGGTTAAAACCGGCGTCCCTCCAGGACAGGATTTGGTCCCTGCTCTACCAAGGATAACTCCAATCTGGCCCAGATGGATCGTATTATCCATTTACCTACAGAGTCTGTTTACCAATATTTTCTGATCCACATTGAGATCAGCATAAACCCTCCAACCTCCTCGGGGTGCCAGGTCTTTTTTAGTTGGTTTTTTCTTTTTTTTTTTTTTTTTCTTTTTCTGGAATAACTGTTCTATCAGCCTTGTTAAGTGTCTGTCGCAAGAGTCCGTCCTCGAGGGCCCGAGAAAACATTTTAGCAGAACAAAACATTAGCGAACGTCTTATACGTCTCCCTCGGAAAGCGGTCCGAGCTTGGGGTTTCACTTCTCCGGAAAGCTTTTATTGTTTTTCTTTATTCCTTGGGGGCGATGCCTGCATTTAGAAGAGATAGATGAATGTTTTTCCTATTAAGAGATCTTGCATTTGTCTTGCTAAAGAGTTGCCGAAACGTGCAGATGTCATTAAAAGGGGTAAGATATGCATCACAATCTATTTTATTTTTTATTTTATTATTTGGTTATTACCTGACCAGTAATTACTCTTTTTTTTTTTATAGAAATATTTGTCGTGATAACAGGATTACCACAGAGATGAAGCCTTCAATGCATACCGTTCTCATATTTGTTAGATAAAAGGAAATGAGGCTCTTTATCTAGTGGATGAATTTGCTTTTTCAAAGCCTAAGTTGAAGTATTTTTAGATCCCTACAGTCAAACGCGTTCCCAGATTGGCGCATGAGCCGATTAAAAGATAATAGTTCCCTGTGATCGCAAGTGCTCCCAAAACTGGGGGTCACAAACGCAAAAAGCTGAGTGACAGAACGCACCAAATCAGCCCTAAACCTTTACCCAGGTTTCTTGTAATTAATAAAAGAGAACAGCTTTGAATTATTCCGATCCAATCAGACTGTTGTGCTGGCGTGCCGAGACGATACGTGTTGGATTTTGCGGATTGTACGGGCTAAAACGCCGTTTCAGTTTGAAAAAGTTTTAGTGTGGACAGCCAGAAACGGAGATTTTGGATACCGGCATGGATAAATAATTACATAGCATTGCTGACCTTGTTGTCTTCGCTAGCAGCTGTTGTTCAGTTTAATTGTGCATTTGATAACACTTTAACTGCCCACATGCGCAAGCTATTATTCGAGCGATCTGCGACCAGGCTGCAGAGCTTCCTGTTTATACCGGCAGGCGCAGTTACTGTTTTCTACACACGCAAACGTTTAAATGGACCTGGGTTAAAAGTTCAGTCTCGTTCCTTTACTTGACGTCTATCAGAATGGCTGTTTCTTGTGGCTTTTTCCATAAAGGTTAAGAGATCAGTAGCAAACAAGCACATCTGACACACACACACACACATACTCATATACATGTGTACTCACACACACACACACACACACACACACACACACAATCACTCCCACTTTTATTAAACATGGGCCAGTCGCAGTTGGTAAACCATGAAATGACTCATGCATGCTCAGGTCCTGACCCATACACTCGCTGTTACACACACACACACACACACACACACATGCTGGCGCTGGAGCTTGGCTCAGAGGACACATTTCATTTCCTGTGTGATTAAACACCAATATGTCCACTGGGTTCAAACTTAATCACCGCCAGTATTCTGTGTGTGGGTTGGAATGTGTGTGTGTGTGTGTGTGTGTTTCAGCTTGCGCACTCACCCCTATTAAACACCTGCTGTGCTCCCCCTCTGTCCCGCTTAATGCATTTTTTCATTATGTCCATGTTGTATAGGTGTGTGTGTGTGTGTGTGGCCACATGTTCTACTTATTCTAACCCGAACTTAAAGTTTGTTCCAAGAAAAGCAAACGGTAATGTTTTATAATGTATGACATCCACGCTGAGCGTTATTGGCATGCCTAGACCTTCTTATTGAAGACCCAGGCATAAAAGTACACAGCGTGTCTCTGCAGCTATAAGAAAGGACATAAAATCTGTAGAATTGATAGGTAGAAGACACAAAGAAGACAGATCCATATCTCATACATACACCATCTGCTTCTATTTCTATAATATTGTCTACGCTATATCGTCGCATCAGGGTTATATTCCTGTGAGGATTTATTTTGTTTTCCAACAAAACCCGGTACTGTGACACATATTTGAGCACATTCTTGTGCACGTTATATCAGGAGTAGGGGTGTATCTCGTACGTCGGGTGATGAGACCAGACGCTCACGTTGATCCGAATTCATCTCCTGTTGTAAGCTTACCGGGATTGTCGAGATTCTGAACAGGAACGGACTCCCGTTTCTCGCATGATATCATGTTATGACCGAGTAGCCTTATTAAATCCAGCGCTGTTGTCTGGGCCACAATATATCATGCTGAAATTCAGGATTTGAGCTGTGAATACACTTTGCGGCTAATATTACAGTGAATTCATAAATACGTTCACGTTGAGGACGTCATACGGCACGTCATCCCTGCTTAAATCGGGAACCTATAGGATGAATCCTATATAAAGTAATAGGATGTGCTGGATCAAGTGCTATTCTATACACTGCAGAACTGCAGTGATGAATGTGACAATTACGATATCCGTGTAGAAATACGGAACACTGGACGTTTATTTCGGCGCTTGCCATCTTCTCATCGTTGTGTATCGTTGTGCGAGTTTCCTTTTTCAGGTTCAAATCATTTCCTGCTTATACTTTGTATTCTATTTGGCAGCGAAGAAGTCAGCGTTTTCTCTCCCCCGTTTCTATCTCTGTGTGTGCGCTAGGAGCATGGCATACCTGTAGACATGGGCTACGCTGTAGCGCCTCATCACTCGGGCGTGTATCCGGTCCACATGCAGCTGTACGAAGCGTGGAAGAGGGCGTGGGGCATCCGAGTGACCAGCACCGAGGAATATCCTCACCTGAAACCTGCACGCTACCGCAAGGGCTTCATCCACAACCACATCATGGTGAGCAACACACCAACAAAATTACCCATGTATCTGTACAACACGTGCATGCGCGTGTGTGTGTGTGTGTGTGTGTGTGTGTGAGGGGTGAGACAGCTAATATATACTTAATGTGTTGGATTTTACCACATTAAAATGTCCAGAGCAGCAATAGGATTCACGATTGTGTGTGGGTGCGCGCTTGTGTGCGAGCGCGTGTAGGTTTGTGTGTCCTCTGGGCTGTAACATTGGTACCCTCATGAAATATGCAGTGAGACTGGCTCCTGGAGACACACACACACACACACACAAACACATACACACACAGGAGGCAGAGCTACAACACTCTACAGAGCATCAGCTGAAAATCAATGAGGCTAACAAAGGCGCACACACACAAACAGATTCACACACTTACACATTCAACCAGAATTAATAATCTTCCTCAGATGCTTGAAGAAAGGCTAAATAAAACGTCCCAGAGTGGATCTGGACGCAACACACACACACACACACACACACACACACACGCAAATAAATAATATTTTGTTCAGACACTCAGCAAGACCGAAATAAAATATCCCAGAGTGGATTCGGCTCAGCGAAATCTATTAGCGGTAGACAGATTTAAACAGATTCTAACTGTAAATAGCTTCATCGGTGTAAAGCAGTGTTTAACACACTGATTCAGCTGATAAGATAATGAGCAAGGATGTTATTAGCTGAGTCATATGTTAGACCTGAGAACACGGTGTCCATGGAGGCTTGATGATTTTAGTTAGCTTTTCTACTTATTCACGTGTGGAATACTGAAACAATTGTGAACAAGATCTCAACATCAACAACCGTGAACTGGACCAGACGACCTGCTTCAGAAGCGTAAGCATAGTTTTCGCATATAGACGGAGAACATGGACTCGTCTACACGATGCGTTACAGAGCCCGAAGCACGAAAAGAACTAATTAAGTGAATCTCGGCAACGTTTTACTAAACCGTTTCCACGATATCGCCCTCGCTTTAGTTCCATACGTCTGAATAATTCCTTCCCTCAATTAGGTTCGATCGTGGCCACGGTTTAATAACTCGTTCCTTTATGTAGTTAAAATGTGGCCACGTTTGAATCATTCTTTCACTGAACCTAGCCAAACGCGGTCCTTTATGTAGTTCAATCGTGGCTACATTTGAATAATTTGTTAAATTGTGGCCAGGTTTTTAATAATTCTTTCACTCAACTTAGCTAAATTGTGGTTACATTTACAATTTTTTTTTAATAATCGGTTCCCTGATTTAGTTAAATCATGGCATAAGCCATTCTCTCTTTATTCGTTCTGATATTTTAGTTCAATCATGGCCATGTTTTGCTCATTTGTACCCTCGTTTTAGTTAAATGATGCCATGTTTTAATACTTTTTCCTTTTCGGGTCGTCAGCAAGGCTCCGTAAGATGCGCCATTATGAGGTACAGTTTCCATGCAGCTGGAGTGATTTAAAAGGAAAAAAAAACAACATTTTGGCTGTATAATCAGTGTTTAAATCCTGAAAGCAGTGACTACAATAGATGGACAGAGAAGAGAAAACGTCGATACGAATCTCCTGTGCTCTGCAATTAGTATGGTCTAGGAAGTGTTTCAGCGAGGACGCCATCCTCCAGGTTTGTGAATTGTCCTGTACGGATTCACGGACTGTACAACGCAAGGCTACTGTGTCAGTCATGTGATTTTATTGTTGTTGTTGTTGTTCCTCACAGCTGCATTGTTTATTGTAGTAGTAAAGTAATGGAGGAAAATGCAAGCCGCGTGTGGCTTACAGTAAACATGGCTGAGCTCTCACAGTCGCACCATAGAGCGGAAAAGTACAACCAAAAGTCCCAGTCATTACTTTCAGCAGCAAGTGAAGGAACAGAAAAGATCAGCTGAGGAGAAACGATTGAACGTTGGCGTGGATTTTCAGAGACCTGAGCGATTGCGTCGCTGCTTGACAGGTTAATTATTCTGCTTGGTCAGTTCTGGTGTAATTTATTATCCTATCAGATGATTTGAAATGCTCCTGTTAACACGCGACATGGCCAGCTAGACGAAAATTAGCACTGACGTGTTTAGCTGCAAGTTTTGTTTGCATGTATATACAGATTTTTGATCCATGCAGGCACTTAGTTACGTATTGTTTTTTCCTTTGTTTTGAACTTGCTCCTGGTAAGATTTCCATTTAAAAGCATATTATAAAATACAGATTAGAGATTTTTTTTAAAAAAAGACGCAGAACAATAAGTATGAAGATTTTATGCCTCTTCTTGCTACCAATTACCCAGAAATTGCTGCTGGTCGTTTTCAATCGTCCATTAGGGTTTGTCCCAGGTTGAATCGTAAATTATGAAAAACAAGCAAAATTAGAAGCACGGGCTTCTTTTTTAAAAGCCATCATAAACGTTTCACCCGAAATATGAGATTTACAAGCTTTAGCGCGTAAACGTTAAAATGGTAATTGGGAAAGTTGATGAACAGGTTGGTTTTTTGTTTTTTGCCTTGCTGTCGTACCTACAGGTGGGGTGTTGCTTAATGGTAGTTTTATTATTAGCACTTAAACTGGACACTAAATTGTAAATGGTCTGTTACTTTAATTGCATAAATAGAAGTTGTAAAATTTGCTTTTGTGCACAGACAAAGTAAGAAACTGTGACTGTCAGGTTACCGGATGTGGCCAAATTGGCAGCTTGCTCAAAGTTTCTGGAAGTCTGTTTGGGTGGTGAATCAAATGAATCAAAAACTTTTTAAAGTTTAATTCACTTAAAGTGGTAGTTTGAAAGAATTGAATCATTAAAGTGAGTCATTTTGGCTGTCACAACTGTGAAATATGGTCTGGGCTCCAGAAGAACCACCCACATGTGAACTTATCACAATTAGGGTTGTAGCCAGGATTAATATTTTAGTGAGGTCCAGAATGCGTTGGAGAAATGCATCATAGTTAATATATCACAATGCCTAATGTGTACAATATCAATCGCTGATTTCTGATCTCCGTTACGTTATTCTTCCATTATTCTAAACTACTCCGGCTCCAGTTAATCAGTTTAATATGATTTATGTTTGGACTTATCAATATAAAATCTCTAACGATGAGCTTCATTATGCAAATAATATGTTATTAATGAGTAACGTGACACAATACTTATGACTTAACATCAAATAAAAACAAATTGAGGTTTGCGTTTTACGACCGCCAACTGACTTCATAAACACTTCCATTTACATCACATGTTCGGACATGTGATATATATATAATGACTGAAAACTCTGAATATATGGAATGAAACCTGAATATATTCATATAATAATTATATAATATATTAATATATTCAAAAATATAACGTGTATTTTTTTTCATGTACAAAGTTTTTATATATTAAACATTCTTGCATCAGTACGGAATGATATTGGCCTGCAACAACATAGTG
>JAQQZR010000013.1:2435454-2469900 GCA_030068235.1 Notoglanidium macrostoma | reverse complement strand
GTGTGTGTGTGTGTGTGTGTGTGTGTGTGTGTGTGTGTGTGTGTGTGTGTGTGTGTGTGTGTGTGTGTGTGTACTGGTTAAAATTTCATGCCAGGTGAGTGATTTAAAATTCCGCCAGGCCTTGAACCTCCTCCAGAAGGAACATCTGTTTGGCCCTTAGATGTGTGTGATTCTGTGTGTGTGTGTGTGTGTGTGTGTGTGTGTGTGTGTGTGTGTGATAGCTGGTCCAAATTTAGCTGTAAAAACATCGGCTTGTACTGGCACTCTCTTGTGTATTTGAGCCAGACAGGATAGATGCATTTGGACCTAAGATTCTCCCCAACTCCTCCCCCTCATCCTCTCTCTCTCTCTCTCTCTCTTTCTCTCTCTTTCTCTCTCTTGCTCTCTCTCTCTCTCTCTGTCTTTCTCTGTGTTTGTCTCACTTTCTTTTTTCAGATAAGCTCATTTGTTACCACTGTCCATAATCATACTACTTCAGGCTGTGTGTGTGTGTGTGTGTGTGTGTGTGTGTGTGTGTGTGTGTGTGCTGAATGAGCTTGTTATTGATCGCTGGAAGCACCGTATAAATCATATCTCGATCAAACTCTTTATAGTGGAGATAAAAAAATCTTATTGGTCAAGAAAATGCTGTTTTAGAGTTTATGGCTACATTTGGCAGTTTACAGCTGACACTTTGTTCTAGCTGACATCTTTTTAATAACAATGGTCTGTGTGTATGTGTGTGTGTGTGTGTGTGTGTGTGTGTGTGTGTGTGTGTGTGTGTGTGTGTGTGTGGGCAGGATTAATACAAAATCCACTTCTCTATTTATTGTGTATAACTTGCGAGTTTCTTATCTTTCTATTAAACGCACCTCATTGTATCTTCTCTGCTCATGGTTGCCTAGCAACCCATCAATCAATCAAGCCACCGACGCTTTGCCGACCTGACTCCATGGTAACTCTTTTAAACCGGTGTAATTCAAGAAACGTTTGTTTCACAGTGACAGAAAGCAGTACAGGCGAGTGCTAATTGAGAATACGGAATAGACATGTGACTAAACAATATGTTAGGAAGTTAACGAGACATGAAAATGTTACCAAGAAAGTCTTCTGTCCTAAGGATTTTCTCACTTACCTCCGATCGTTACAAAGTGCTGAAAAATGTAAATTCCTCTGTAAACACGTATAACAGAGCGCTGACTCTACTGTAGAGACGCCTTCCAAAAATGTTACATATAAACATCTTGTACAGAACTTTTTTTCTTATGACTTATGACTTAGACTAGCCATGTGAATGAGCTGTTGCTATAGAAACGATAAGAGCTGTAATATCACCTTAGGACCTAATAACACCTTCTTACCCGTGTAATACGCCGTGTAATATTCGGTGAAGTTCTCCTAACATTCTCCTCAAGTGTCTATGGGGACCCGGGAAAGCAATAAAAGAACAGATGTGGACCACCAATCAGAACAACAAGGCGTGGTTTGGGGGTGTGACTTTGGAGGGGAGTTAGTTTTGTTTGTGAGTACCTAAACCTCTGACTGCGTCTTTAATTCCATTTGCATACATAAACATAGGCACGTTACAATAAAAGATGTAAGGCGTTTTGCGTGTAAAAGTTTACTGCTGTGTTTGCGGTGTCGTTTTGTAAAGAGTGTTGTGGTGTTATACTTTTGCATTAAGAGAAATGGCTTCTTGTACTGGCTGGTGGCTACAAATTAAACTAGGCCACTTATTCCCTTTTCACCCTCACTATATTCACAACCTACTAAAGCAGCCAAGCATGGAGAGCCTTCTCTTCTCTTCTCTTCTCTTCTTTTCTCGCCTCTCTCCTCTCCTCTCACTAATGCATTCTGAAAGCAAAGTTTAACATCCTGTAACGTTATTGACCAGACTTTGTTAATGTCAGTGCAGACTCTAGGATAGCGGCCCCCTTGGTAACGGTATCGATCGCGATCATAAAAGCCCTGAGAGCGAGTGAACGTCCCCCTGCGGTCCACATTGAAATTATAGCGAAGTCAGGCGCTGAGGGAGCACTTCCTTTCGGTTTTACATCATACCACACTGTGCCAAGATGAGGGCGGTCGGTGATTGAACGTTCTCTTGAGGGGTTTGCCGCTGCCCATAACTTGGCACTAAGACAATCTGGGCAAATTCCCACATACTCGCGAAGCATAAAAAGACTGAATCCTTGAACCTTTACCTGCAGAACATGAGACAGTTATTACTGGGAAATAATTAAAGCATTCCAACAATGGCATACTCAGATCTCGCAGGCTGGTTTATCACATGTGCTTTTAATAAATCTAGAGATTTTAATACAGAAGTCTGCATTTGTGGTTCGTCAACTAAAAGGCATGTTAGCATCCAATGAATGTGGGAAAAGATTATAGTTCTTATACTTTATCCCTATCCCAAATCCAAATATTTAACTATAACTAGCCAAATTCCCCAAATCTCCTCAGTCTCTACTCCAAACGTGCCTCAAATGTTATCTCTGCTATTTCAAACCCTAATGTTCTGTCTAATATACCCGAGACCTCGCTAAATCTCTCCCTTATCTCAACACCAAATGTTCAGTCTCTATCTCTCCCCATATGTGAACCTTTTAACCATGCACTCATCATCGAGATGTCTGTGATGCTGCTTCATATGTTCATAGAAGTTTGTGATGTTGCCTCCTGAGGTTAGCACCAGTACTCAAGAAGTCTCACACAGTACCTTCCTTTAATGAATGTCAGGTTTCCAGAGACCAAAATATTTCCACCCACAGGAAATGCTGGGTTTTTTTTAAGGCATCAGCTCGCCCACTTGACCCAGGCTTTCGCTCACTCACTCAAATGGAGTGTGCATCTTTTTGCTACCATCCACTGGCATGCTCCTTGCTAACACTTTTGGCACTATGCTGTCATGTACAGCATGCAGAGTGATTTGTCTCTTGGAATGGTCATCAATGGACACATGCTCGTTTTTTTTCGGGTGGAATTTTCCCTGGTAAAACTGGTTAAGATGTGATCAAATAGGACGCATATTTAGAAGCTAAGAACCCATAAATATCCAAGGAATCCTTAAATAACCTGATAACTGTGCAAATTATTATCAAGTATTTTCTTCTTAATAACTGGATAGTTAAACTCACTTGGTACATGACACCAAGGTTCTTCAATGGTTCATTATGTAAGTAAGGGTTCTTAGAATCTTAAAATGGTTCTATTTGGAAGTGTTTCTGATTGAGAGATTTGAAACAGATTTGAAACAGGTGAAACATTTTGTGGTAGTTTTCTGCACAGAACCTTTATAGGTTTCACCAGAGGTCCAACTGAAGAACTTTTCCTAATTGTACATTAACCTTCATCAAATCTAACCTAACCCTTGTACTCTCATCAAATGTAGTCTAATCCACTTCAAATGTACCTTGACCCCCGCCAAATGTCCCTTAACCCTCAGCAAAAGTAGCCTAACCCTTCCCAAACCCTCCCAGAACATACTCTTACCTTGCCAAATGTAGTTGAACCCTCCCAACCATAGAGTAACCCTCATCAAATGTTGTCTAACCCTCCTGAAATGTACCTAAGCCTCATCGAATGTAGCCTAATGCTTCTCAAATGTTACCTATCCCTCCTGAAATGTAATCTACAAACGAACCCTCTCTCTACACCATATCACCTCCATTCCTTCCCACATGTATCCTGTTCATCCTCAAGTGCAAGCTTCCTGTACTGTCTCAAATACAAAGGTTCTGAGTATGTGCCGTGTCTATACCTGAACCTGTCCTCATTCTAAATTGGTCATATCCCTACCACATAGGTATTCTGTGTCAACTCCAAATGCACACCATGCTGATCCCAAATGATCCCTTTCTCTTTCTTGATGCAAGTGTGGTATTCCTACCGCAAGACACTGTATTACTGCCATCTACAGGCAAGACCGTTATATTGTTTGATTATCTACCCCTCCCACACACACAAACATCATTTCCATGCTACGTACCAACATTTAAATACCCACCCAACCAAACACACTGTAACCAAAAAAAACTATATCCAGTTGGTTAAAATACCTCAAGAATACTGTCTATTGACAATAGCAAAATATACTAAGTATACTCTGTATAAGAATCCAAATATCTGCTCACATTCTGTCTTCTGTTCTGCAGATCAGTATCTTCATGACTCATCTGTCTAACTATGGGAACGATCGATTGGGTCTGTACACTTTTGTGAACCTGGCCAACTTCCTGAAGTGCTGGACCAATCTGAGACTGCACACACTCCCGCCTCTGCAGCTCGCACACCACTACTTTACCCTATTCCCTGAGCAGAGAAACCCACTCTGGCAGGTCTGTGCATGTGCGGGAGCATGTCAGAGAGATGGGTGTTTGCATGGGCGAGTGTCTGTTGAATAGTCCTCAGAAATAATGTTAAATATGACAAAAAAAAATATGAGGCCAATTTTTTCATTGTTTCTCACTCTTTTAAAAATAGGTTTAAGGTTAGAGTTGTTTTGTTACAAGTGTTATTGGGGTTGATATGAAAACCTCCCGAATATAAAACCACATATGTGTATTTAAGGGTTTATTTATTTATTTAGACCCTTTTTGGGTGGTTATATCTGATTGCACACTTGTGTCTTGTTATTGTCGCTGTCTAGCACATCCATCTGCGTCTAAAGATTACCTGTTATCTGTAACTGACATATGATGTGTGTTGGTTGTATTGATTGTGAGGTGTGTGTGTGTGTGTATGTGTTTGTGCAGAACCCATGTGATGACAAGAGACACAAGGATATCTGGTCTAAAGAGAAGACCTGTGACAGGCTCCCCAAGTTTATGGTGGTCGGACCTCAGAAAACTGGTATTTATGCCACTGTAATGTACTAGTCCTGGATTCTTTGTAGATGGGTGAAATTCCACAAAGGGATTTTTCCAGGAAAGGACATGACTGTAATTTTTCATTCATTTTTACTTCGAATCATCTCTCACAGAGGTGTGACAAGGTGCTTCCATATCTTCTAGCCGCGTTTTGATTTCCATGAGATGAGAAAACCGACACTCTAAGGTGATTGAAAAGTCAAAAGACGTCATTGACTGCGATTAAGGATGCAGCTAAACATCAGTTATACTTAAAGTTATACTTTATGTAACCGTGCACTTTACATATAGCCAATTGTGGCCCATCTTTGTTGAAAAATTGAGTTTTATGATTCAGAAAGTGAGTCAACTAAGTGGTAAGCGTTTTCAATTTATCAATTTATAGTTGTGTTTAATACTCAAAACCAGTTCGAGCCCTTCTGACCAATCAGAATCAAGACTTGAACAGCGCTGTGAATTAAAACAGAAATTAGGTTACATCTGCAATGTCAGAGAAAGGACAGTCAGATTTAGTAATGGATTAGCTATCAACAGAGGGGAAAAATGGACATAATTAGGAATAGTGGAGCTGTACCACTGACACTATTACATTCCTACAGTGTTACAGGGTTTTTTAAGTGGCTGAGTTCTAATCAGGAGGATTTAAATGTATCTTCCACATATTCGATCATTGATCATGTACAGAAAAAAATCTAAACTACTCTAACGTTGTGTACAGATGATAAAATCTTATTACTGACTAACTAGCTTAATTTAACAGCGAGAATCAACCATCTGTCCGTGTTTTTTGTCCTCGCTGAGATCTCCTAATACTCATGTTGAATTATTTTCATTACCGTCTATTTGTGTGCAGCACTTAAAAGCTGATGTCTTTTCATTTTAATTTTAAAGCGATTCCACATTAAAGCGCTGTAATATATATTTATTGTCCACACGCGTTGTGATCTATTCACTAGCACACTCGATTCTGACAATTCGCAGCTGTAAAAATTGCAACGTCTTTTCCAGCACAAGGCTTCAAGGCTGTGTGTGTGTGTGTGTGTGTGTGTGCATGAGTGTGTGAATGTGCGAGCTGTTGTTCACCTTGATCCCCCCTGTCACATCTCACCTTGTACAGCACAGATGAAAGTGCAGCCAGAGACATTAGACGCACTGAAGGAGAACAACCCAGACTCACTTGAGGGAGAGATGGAGAATCAGAGAAGGGTGAAAAGACAGAAAGGGAGCGAAAGACAAAGCGCGAGCGCTCGTTCTTTTCGCTGTGTTGTGTTTTCTAGCTAAAGGAGTTTGATTGGTGTCAGGACACCAGCGTAGTTAGACAGTTTGTGCTTTTTAGCTCTCTCCACTTCCGTACCAGAACAAACTTATGAAACGCTCGCTCACCCACTCTCATTCTGACACGCACAAACAGATCCTCACAGATACACCACGCTCGCTCCATCCCACACGCACACACATTCATATCCTGTCTCTTTCACAGGCACATACATGCATACATACATACGTACACGTCCATACCGACTTTCCCAGTGCATTCAGACACACACATTTACACCCACAGCTGAAAAATCCATGCTGCAAATAGAGTATTGATTTCAGCCCATTCCCCGTTTCCTTCTCTCTCCGTCTTCTGGCTTTATCTGTCGACTCCATGTAGCGCACTTAAACATATTACGCTATCATTATCCGCGCAGGGCCTCATCGGTCCTCGTTATGTATCTCGTTCCTCTCGTTCGCAGGCACCACGGCACTCTACCTCTTCCTCCTAATGCATCCGTCCATCTCCAGCAGTTTCCCCAGCTCCAAGACTTTTGAGGAGGTGCAGTTCTTCAACACCAACAACTACCACAAAGGCATCGACTGGTAAAAACCTCAGTGTGCATTTGTAGGCGCAAAGCACCAAATTGCGAAGGATCTTTTTTTTTTTTTTTGTAAATATATAATTAAAGGGGCAGTCTGTAATATTTTGAATGTGTTACAATCATTTGAATTCAGAAAGGACTGCCATTCCAGGTATTTCCAAGCAGTGGATCTGATTAGTTTATTCAAATTCAGGCTTCTCTTAAAAATTTTCTGGCCCTGAAATGAACAGCTGAAATGGAGCAATTTAGCCTTTCCGATTTTCCTTAAAAGGCAACTCAAGAAACATACACAGTCTCAAATGAGTCAGTTAGGGGTAAAGTTGAAGGCTTGTTAATATCATTACAATTGCAGTTCACCTCACGGGCAATAGAGGGCTCTAAAAATTACCAACAGCTCCTTTAATTTGCTGTTCTGGTACAGAAAATGTCAGTGACAGAACATGAAAGCAACTATGAGATTATTATTAAGGCATTTTTTGATATAATCTAAACGCTCTGCCATTGTGGCTATCGTAATCAATATTCTCAGCTATTAACAACTTTATACTAATTATAGAACTAATTATAGTCATGTTTTGTAGTTGAACCCAGTAAGTTTAAGTGGAGCACGAGCTGTAACCTAGCCTGCTTCACTAAAACTAGGTTTCATACTAATTTACATACGCTCTGTGTATGCAGGTTCACACAATTGTGTTATGTACATTTTTATTTTTAATATAAGTATAGTATATAAGTATCTCGTAGCATCTTCTTAGGATCGCATATTTTGGTGATGTTATTATCTAGACCGATAAAACCTTGGTATATTGTAATACTGCTATATAAGTAGTGCTGTATACTTTTAATCTCTCAAAGGTACATGGAGTTTTTTCCGGTTCCATCAAACGTCAGTACGGACTTCCTGTTTGAGAAAAGCGCTAGTTACTTCCCCTCGGACGAGACGCCCAAACGTGCTGCCGCTCTGCTGCCCAAAGCCAAAGTTCTCACCCTGCTCATCAACCCATCTGACAGAGCCTACAGCTGGTACCAGGTACCCTTTCCACCTCAGCAACCTAATAAATATGATTAACCATTGTGAAATCTGTGAGTGTGTAGTGTGAGGGCTCAGTGTATGTGTGTGGTGTGTGTGTGAGGGTTCTGTGCTGCAGTAGGTTAAAGAGAAGCTAGTTAAAGGGGAGGATCGATGCAGCGAGGAGCGAAAGTCAATGCCACATTAGATTACCATCAGCACACACTCTGCCTTTTAAACTCACTTATTGAGCTCATTCAGCAGGATAAGGTGTGTGTGTGTGTGTGTGTGTTTTCCTGATAATGCTAAAATTTATAATTAAATGTGTATTCCAGCAGAAAAGTGAATTTCTTCTCTTGCACTAAACAGTATGTCCATCAAAGTAGCAAAGTAATGAACTCTCTGTGGTACATAGCACCTAGCAAATGGTGGTAGCTAGCTAGCTAAGCTAATACTTGCAGGAAAATCTAGCTAGCTAGATGCTATGATGACTAGCCACTGCCAGTTGCTACTATATAATGTACTAAATTATTTATTATTATTATTATTATTATTATTATAAAATAAATTAAATGTTCTAGATGCTATTTTTACACTTTTGTTCAGGTTTGTCTAGGCGTGTCTTTTCGGCTTTTATCACATCTGTGAACTCAAACACAGATCCTTCAAATGTTTCTGAGTGGGCATCTACTGCAAAAGAGCATGTACTCAGTTTTTTTTTTTTTTTTATGTTAGCTAGCTGGAATTAGAAATAAAGTTTCATGAGCATTAAAAAATGTGACTTAAAAATCCTCTCAAAAGTCCCATCATGTTAGTTTGCGTCCTAGTTAACTACTGTTAGCATTAAAGATTTCCAAATGTGCCTTAAAAATCCTCTGAAAAATCCTGTCAGGATAGATTATACTAGCTAGCTGGGTAGCATTAGAAGCAAAGATTATTTAGGATTGTGATTTAAAAATAAAAAATATATTTTTTTATATCCTGTCAGGTTTGATCATATAAGGTAGCATGCTTGCGTTAGCATTGAAGATTACGAACTTTTAGGAACATGACTTAAAAAGCTTACTCAAAAATCTTGTCAGGTTAGCTCTCGTTTTGCTAGCTAGCTAGTGTTAGCAGTAAAGATAATGAACATTTTATTCAAATGACTTGAAAATGCTCTCAGAAATCCTGTCAGGTTTGATCATATAAGCTAGCCTGCTAGCATAAGCAGTGAAGAACATTTAGTAACGTAACTTAAAACGCTTCTTCAGAAATCCTGTCAAGTTGGCCTTTGCTTGCTAGCTAGCTAGTGTTCACAGTAGAGCTTATGGACATTTATGAATATGACTTGAAATTCTCTGAGAAAGCCTGTCAGGTTAGCTGTTGTTTTCATGCTAGCTAGTGTTAGCAGTAACAATTACAAACATTTATGAAGTAATCCTGTCAGGTTACATTTACATCGACTAATCAGAATGGCTCTGTGTGTGTGTGTGTGTGTGTGTGTGTGTGTGTGTGTGTGTGTGTGTGTGTTTGTGTGTGTGTGTGTTTGTTTTTCCAACACCGTATTTCATTCTTCTTGTTTGTTGATTCGCCATCAGAGCCAAGTGTGAAAATCCTTTTGTGATTTTTTTTTTTTCCCAAATCATGGCTTTTTCTGTCCCCGTTTTTCTTAGGCGCACATTTGCATAAAAGCAGCTGGATGAAACCCTGACGGTAGTGTCAGTGGACAATCAGCAGTCTTTATTAGTTGGTATGAATGCGAGTTTGGTTCTCCTCCAGGCTTAAGCATGAAGTGGGGGGTGGGGTCCGTGAGAGGGAGTGTGGAGAGAGAGAATGGGAACGAGGGGGATTTTAAGAGAGGATGGGAAAGATGGAATAGTGAAAGAGGGTAAGAAAAAAAATCTCATCAGCAGCATGCCTCAGGAGGTCCTAGCATGCGATGATTACCAGCAGCAAGAACATGGAAAAGAGAAAGAGCTTTCGATCCCATTTCCCCTCTTAATAAGTGCATGTGTGTATATGTGTGTGTATTTGTGTGTGTGTGTGTGTATGCACCACAGCCAGTTACCCAAAATGGACGCAAGGCCTTGTAGCACATTTGCATTACTCTGATCCTTCCTATACTTGGTCTGTAAATTTGGTGCTTACGTTGTATATAAGTTCAACTTCTATTACACTCCTACCACACACTCTTCTTTCTTTCTCTCACTATTTGTTGCCATGGCAGCACCAGCGGGCCCACGAGGACCGGGCAGCGCTTCGTTACAGCTTCTACGAGGTGATTTCAGCTAATCAGCATGCTCCATCAGACTTACGATCCCTGCAGAACCGCTGCCTCGTCCCCGGGCTCTACGCCACACACCTGGAGAGATGGCTCACCTACTACCCACCTGGCCAGGTACACATACACACACAAAGCTACAGACACGTGGAAATAGCTTGGAACCTAGATTGCCGGTGATGTCATACGTTTACATGACAACTTAGAAGAAATGGGAATCGTGTTCCAAAAAAAACGCCCGTAGAATAAAGATTCCAAAGTGCGTCGGGTTTCCTAGGACCGCTCCCGGTGTGAGTGCTGTGGTGAAACATTTCATGTATAAATAAGTTTGTGTGGATGTTTTATTTCATTGCAAGCGTCACTGACGTCAGAAGCTCCAGCATCAGGCGAAGGATTATTAGCTTAGGTTAGCTAGCCAGTCTACTTTGCAGGATTAGTTTGTTAGGTAAGGCAATATCGCTGTTTCAAATGGTGTACAAAATAGAAATCACAGCTCCCTCCGGTGCCTCCACCCCTTCCTCTGAGGTTTTTACTGCATCATCGGTTTTCCTAGTGTGAATACAATACTCGCACTAAATCCAGTTGTATGATGTACGATTACAGCAGCATGTGTCCGTGGGGTTTTCCTCTGGGTTCTCTGGTTTCCTCCGACCAATTGAAAACATGCCACTCCAGAATGGCCTCACTACCAGTTTTCCCGGGATAGACTTCGGATCCAGCGTGACCCTGACCAGGATAAAGCGCTCCCTGAAGATGAATAAATAAAAAATGAACGGGAGTGGTGAAGACTCTTCTATGGAGTACAAAGACGCAGGCGAACATAGGCTTGCTTGGAGCCTGTAGTTAATTTGTGTGTGTGTGTGTGTGTGTGTGTGTGTGTGTGTGTGTAGCTCATGATAATAGATGGGCAGCAGCTGAGGAATGATCCAGCGGCCGTGATGGACGAGGTGCAGAAGTTCCTGGGCATCTCTCCGTACTTTAACTACTCGCAGGCACTCACGTGAGTTTACGCATCACACACACAGCCATTCAATGTTTTATGGGTGACGTGATCATAGATTTGTAACTAACGCTCATTTGCAGTTACAGGCTCTCACCTGATATCTGCAAATGAGATCAATGCTGATCCGATGCTAACCCCGCTATGAGCCTTTAGTGTTTTTAGAGAATTTAGCTTCCTCAGGAGCCTGTAATTAAAAACAGCTCATTACACGTTTCCCCCCCCCCTTTCCTTCTCTCTTTCTTTCTTTGTCTCTTTTTTCATTCTGTTTAATTAAGAGGTGTTTGGCAGCTCTGTTCTCTAGTGGTTATCGCTTCTAGAGCCAATACAGGAAAACACATTTATATGACAATAAGCATCTTGCCAAAAACTGATTCACAAGCTACAACTCTTTTTCTCTCTCTTTCACACACACACTGATGGTTTAGCTAAGAGACAGGACTTGCGAAGCCTTGTACAGGAGCTTTTGGCACTATAAAACCTGTAACAACGCTTTTTTCATTTTACTATTGGCCACCGTTCAAATTGCATGTTTAATAGTACCTGTTAAATGTTGGCAGCAATGGGAACTAATTGTACATGAAAAACAACAACAGAACTTAAAAAAAAAAAAAAAAAAAAGCCCCGAGGTTTGCTGGTGAAGTTTTTATTTGTTTAAAAATACCTACCAAACATTGATTTGTATGAAAAAAATCGAATGCGCCTGAAGAGGTTTTTAACTATTTCTCACGTTCTTCGAGGGTTATTTCGTATTTCCCGTCATTAAATTTCATGATAGTTCGGATCAGCTTTACGATTTTAATTAGCATGCTAGGTCATACAGTGTACTATGAACTGTAGCTATGCTATTCACTATGAACTTGGGTACTTGTGAATGTTTTAAATCAAACACTGACATTGAATTCCGCTCCTGAAATTTAGGAGCGCGTTTTGTTTGGTCAGTAACGCAGCAGGATAACTAAAGGAGTACTGATGAGTAAGAATAAGAATGGATAAATAATGATGTAACTGCATTTAATGTAATGTTTACATGCGCATCTCGGATTGGTGGAGGAGCTAGAAGGGACTAAAACGGTTTGGGTATTTGGTGTGTGAGAAGGAAAACCCTAGTGTGGCTCACACATTCAGAGCCTGTAGGACATTTGAAGAAAGAAAGAAACAAGAAGTCAGCGTGCAGGTGTGTGTGTGAGGAAAATGTGTGTTGGCAGGATCGATCGTGCTTTGGGGTGTTCGTACTGTACTTTAGCTCAAGCGTTCACATGTACTCTGTGTTTACAGCTAAGGCAGCAGACTAATTAACACCCCGGCCCACACTTCCCATCACGCCCCCGCACCCCCACGCAGTGTTTATCAAACCCAACCATGTCGCCTCTGACACCCAGACAAGGTTACGCCTGACATCTGTCAGCCTCAGAGTGTGTGTGCGTGTGTGTGTGTGCACTCAAGTTTTCTATATGAAGTGGATTTACTTCTCGAAATAAGATGACATGATTGAGTTCTCATCCCCCATCTCTCTCTCTCTCTCTCTCTGTCGCTCTTGCTCTATTTCTGTCTCCACAGATTCGATCCTCAGAAGGGGTTTTGGTGTCAGCTGCTGGACGGAGGCAGAACTAAGTGTTTGGGCAAAAGCAAAGGTCGCAAATATCCTCCTATGGATGCTGAGGTGAAAATAAATGAGCTAGGATGCACTTTTTACACCTACAGTGCCTTGAACAAGTATTCCTACCCCTTGAACTTTTCCACATTGAGTCATGTTACAACCACAGACTTCATTGTATTTTGTCGGGATTTTATGATGGACCGACACAAAGTAGCGCATAATTGTGAAGCGGAAAGAAAATGATACATGGTTTACAAAACTGTTTGACGAATAAAAGTTCAAGGGGTATGAATACTTTTTCAAGGCACTGCACGAGTCCGTATGATTCTGATCAGCGATCACTTTTGATTCCTATTTGGTTTGGTTTAGATGATTAGACGCAGAAATACAGGGAGAGAAAGAATTCTGCCTAGAAATCACAAGTCCTCTGAGCATGTATAACACCAAATAAGAGCTAAATGAAGGAGTGTATAGGCTAAAGACGTAAATAACTAGTTTTGAACGTTCATATCTTTACGGGCAAAGAAATTTTTGGGTTCACGTCAAGTGAGTCGATTCAGAGTCGAATCGCTTTCGCGCTGTATTCACTGTTTAGAGTCCACTTGGAAGCGGACACCAGGGATCAGTTTCAACGCCAATTAAAAGCCTTAAAAACCATTTAGATTCAGCAGAATAACAGCGAACACAGTTCAAAAGTCTCCTAGTGCTTATTCCATCTTGACCGAATTGAATCACTTTTTTAACGTAACCTTCCAAATTAATGATCAGAAACATGACCATCGTAGACTTTCAACGATTTGAGGAATTCCTTAAACGGAACTGAAAACGAATTGTTTAATCGATCAGTTTTTAAATGCCGTCCGGTCCGTTAAACGATCTTTTTGGCTAATGCGCATTTTTTGGATTCTGCTACAATTAAACAGAGCCAGGCTCGTATTATTTAAGGCAATTTCAATCCCCATTTACATGTCTCTCTCGGATAACCTTTAACCTTTAAACATTTGGGAAGGCATAGAGGAAAACCTCCCAGTGTTCGCCATGGCTAACGTGAGCTCCCTAGTGAATCGATATTGGTTCGGAATCGAATGCATTGAATCGAATCATTAGTGATTCACATCAGGGCACCTGCGCCAATTCCCAGCCCTTGTTTCTATAGTAACAACTTACACAGGGTGGTAATAGTAACTCATCGCACCAGCCTGCCATTGATTCCATCGATTATTATGACGTTAATCGTGCATGCTTGTTATGCAACAGAAGAAATAAGATAAGGGACGTACACTGTGCTGAAAAAGAAAGTTACGTTGCCAGTTTGAATATTGGTTCTTGTTTATAGCCCAATTATATATACATTATATTCTTCTTTTATGGGCAGCGGATCAGGCTCATTTCACCCAGTTTCATGTGAAAGCTGTAACAGATCCAGGAGCTCGCTTGTGCAGTGTGATATAATGCAATCGAGAAACACTTTCACTGTGAACACTCAGGCCTTACTAAAGACTTTATGTCCACTTTTATACGGGAATAAAACTGCCTAATAGATTCAGGCTTGATCACGGAAAGACATTCTCCATCTGCTGAACGCATTCTCTAAAAAAGAAAGAAATATTGTTTTCATTGAACCTCATTCACAAAAATGCCATTTCATTTTAACCGCTAGCTTATTGCTGCTAGTTAGGGTAGCAAATGTTAAATTGCCCTTGTAATACATCGCACATAGAACTGCGAGCGAGTGATAGATAGGTCAGAGTACCTTTTGTACTTTTATTTACGACCTCATTAGAAAGAAATCGAGCCAAACCCAAACGCTGGATACGCCGATCGCCAGTGCTGTGGCGCTTTGTACCCCGACTCTAGTTGGAGTCATTCCAAATCCAGTCATCCATCAAGGAAAACTTTATTTAGTAAACATTTCCGGCTCTCCGCCCAAAACGACGAGAACGTGTTTTAGTCGGAAAACTGCCTTAGGGTCCGGAATGCACGTTTGTGTTTATGTAGCCTGCATTTTGCGTGTTCATATCCTACACGTTACGTAGTGACGTCAGGACAGTTCTTGCAAATTGTTGCCTCTTCGTGGTGGGGTGGACCTGGAGACCTAATCTTGACAAATGATGAGAAGTCTTACCTGTTACTTCCTCTGTGTTACATGGTTCGGGAACAGCTGCAGCGCCCCCTGGTGACCTGATGGTGAAAATGCTTTGCTTAGGAGTGAAAAAAGAAGTAAATGCATCGCAACATCGCCCAGCTTTAACAAGCATTTCTGTTTGTCGAGCGTACATATCATAAATTACAGCAGGCTAAGGAGAGCAATAAATCTGACATCTCATCTGCGTTCAAATTCTGTTATATATCGTTGTTGTTTTTCTCACAGCCAGGAAGCAGCGTGGTGCTTTGCATGTCGAGAATCCACGCAGGAAATTACACAAAGGAGTTACATAAAACCCGTTCAAGCTTGTTACATAAAAAAAAAATCGATTTCAAAGTTCCTCGTGAAACATATTTATGCGCACTGTCCACCTAACACCACATAATCCTACTCACTCCAAAGTTACAGCATGTTCCCATGCCCCTGTGAGTATACAGTGTACTGTGTGTGTGTGTGTGTGTGTGAGAGAGAGAGAGCGGTGATATAAGGCCCATCTGTCTGTTGGTCTCTCGGCCATTTTTCTTCATTTCGCACTCATCCATCTCTCATTTCTCTCTGTCTCTCTGTTTCTCTCGCTCTCATTTGTTACTGTCTCGGATGCAGATCTCCACATGACAATCAGCAGCTCGCACTGTCTCTCACACACACACACACACACACACACACCAAACCATGAGTAATTTCTTGCACTCACACACACCACAGTTTCATAAGCACATGATGAAGCTGTTCACAACAAGATGTTAAACAGCACCAGGGTTTAGCAGCTGTTACTTGTAACATTAATGATAAAATGATAAAATTCAGAAAAATAGGTCAAAGATTTTCAACACGGCAAATAAATGTATTGTTCGTGCAGATATGAACACATTGTGATGCTGGCTGTGATACTTTTCTTTTTTAATATGTATTGTTTTTGTCCTTACAGGATAATAATGGGGTGAAATGATGTTGCGTTATGTTATATTCAGGCATATTAGTGTGCGATTGTCCAATCAGCTAGTCATGTGACCGGACCTGGCGTCTGACTGTCAGCTCACACTTCTCTCTTCGGCTTGTAAAAGCGCTGCTCGCCGAATGTTTTTTGTTTTCCGCACTATTCCGTGTAAGCGCTACTGTGCGTGCAAATCCCAGGTTTTAACCTTGAAGACCTTGATATGCATCTTCACGACTGCCTGATTGGATAACTGCAAGAACACGGCTAATTAAGTAGACCCGTTAATGTCTTTCTCTTTCTCTCTCTCTCTCTATCCAGTCTCGTCTCTTCCTCTCTCGCTTCTACCGGGATCATAACATCGAGCTGTCCAAGCTCCTCCATAGACTTGGCCAGCCTCTGCCAGCGTGGCTCCGCGAGGAACTCCAAAAGGTCAGGTAGCATTTATTCCACTGACCCTGCCGCTCCTTGGGTCAAAGGTCAAGGGTCGTGACCACAAGGGACACTGCACCTGGAGGGAAAGTGAAAGGCCAGTGAGTCGTGATGCCGCGCCTGAAGTGTTGGATTGTGGGAGTGACACTGCAAAGCCATTACATGAACGGGAGCGAGAGAGAGAGAAAGAGAGAGAAATCTGAACGCCTGGGCCTGGATGTCTAACACTGAATCAAAACAGTCAGAATGTCACACCAAGACCTGGTTTTATTCCATACTATATCCAAATCCAAGTCCAACGCAAATGTCACAAGCAGGAAATTCAAACTCAATTTAAATCGTGTGTTCTTATTTAATAAGAATCAATCGATGGGTTTTGGCAAGCCGCTGAAATAAAACCAGTTCTCAGTGACGGGCTCCGCTGTAGAAAGACTCCGTTACAGCTCCATGCACCGGTCATCATCTTCATCCCACGTTAAAGTTTAAAGCAAATCTAACAAGGCCTGTTTCATTTCCTCCAACATGACCACTGCTCGTATTCCCTTTTCTCACTTGAACATGAACTCTTTAGCAAACAAACGGACAAGAAGACGGATTTACACTGGACACAGATCTGGAGGTTGAGCTGCTGGTTAATGGAGCGTCACAGTTTGAGTCTTAATCAGTGACGTTAAATGGACCCGGACGAAGCGATGGAAATTCATTTATTGCGAATTAACACTGAATGGAAGAGCTCACTGGTGATGCAATGCTGAGAGTAGTGTGTGTGTGTGTGTGTGTGTGTGTGTGTGTGTGCCTGTGTGTATACAGGCAGTTCCCGGTGTGAAAGGTTCCTGCTCTTTATTTTTCTTTTTGCCTCATTTGAGCAGAACTGCTCCGGAAATCTGTACAGAATATATTATAAATATGTATTAAACACTGGAAATATGTTTTAATAACAAGGTAATTTTCCCTTGATTTTTTCTTTGTGTGTGTTCTGCTTATGAAAAAGGAGAAAGGATAAAGAAAATATGTGGGTGTCTAAACTTTTACACTCCATTCGAAGTGTGAACAGATAAGCTGTAATGGATGTATCTGTCCATCCGGTGGCGCTGCAGTCACACTGGTGAACAAGGATTTGTCACCACAATTCACCATAACAGAGGTGTTTGAGTAAGATGAGAAACAGACCAGCATATTAATATTAATGAATATATCATATTTTTTATTGACTATTATGTGGTTAATATAACACTAAATTAGTCAGGTGCAACTCAAGGGTTGTCAAAATGTAATACAAAATTTCCCTCAGTTGGCAGATAATATAGAAAATATATATATATATATATATATAATTTAAAACAGAGACAAAGTTTTAAATATTATTTTAAAATGAGATCCTTTTAATCTGTCGGTGTGTTTTATAACATCTAAAAGTTACAAAGCACACTTGAGTGAAAAAAAAAAAGCTCAAGAATTCCTGTAAAGGTAGAAGGAGTTGTATTTAATCCCCAAAAGGACAAAAACCTGGAGCGCTCCGCTCACAAACACTTCTCCTTTTTTTCAGTCCGTTCCTCTACGTTTTCCTTTTTTCTTCCATGTTCTTTCTCAAAGCCCGGAGAAAACTCATCTCCCTTCACGAGTTTGTGCCGACACCTCGAACAACCTGTGGCAAACAAAGAGCCTGTGTCCTGAACGCTAACGCTCACATCGACTTGGTGTTCTGACAGGAACGGCAGCCATTTTAGAAATGCTAAAACACATAGCTCCTTATGTTTACAAACTATCTGTGGCTGAGGCACACATGCTGAAATGCTAACATGCTAACAAGTAGTAAGTTGGTTTATAAATACAAGATATAATAAATCTAGAATGGAGTAAAATAAAGAAATATGGCTGTGTTTCCTAGCTAGCATGCTGTGTTGCCTGTGAGAGTGTAGCTGCTAATTAGTCAGCTAGCAAGAATGTTAGTTGCTAATCAGGTTACAATAGCATGTGTCCTTTTTTTTTTTTTGCACAGAAGTCTGTGTAAGTATATATCCATGTGCACTGACCAACGACCAAGTTTCCCTGAAATGCGTGCCAAATAGCGTTCCTTAAACAAGGCTAAGTCAGACACCTGCTGCCAAATACTGCTCTCTGTAAGAATACATGCAGTAAATATAGAATCTGCACTCAGGTGGCAAGTTTATTCTAGCAAGTACAATTAACATAGACATGTTAACAAAATGTAAAGGTGAAATCACCACGAATGTAAAGTTTACATCAATTTTTTTGTCATTCTGAATGTTGTCTTTGTGTTCGAAGCAACCATTACTGCTTTTAAAGCTAAAGGAAATTTCACACCAACTAATCTTTCATTAATCTCCTTAGTAACAGGTTCAAAACATTTTTATCTTTGAAAAACACAAACACACACACACACACACACACACATACAAACATTTTCCAGTCTCTTCTTCTTTTTTGCTGTAGTTTTATATACAATAATAATAATAATAACCTTCTGGGTTCAGTATCTGTGAAGCCAGTGCTCACAAATCTCTGCTAAAGCCAATAAACTCCTTAAAAACTTTAATTGTAAGTGTAACTGTTCATCAGAATGACAGATGACATATTGCACTACAGTTAGTTAGTTGTTCGTTAGTTGCTTCCGTTAGTGATAATAAGCTTATGACATCAACATAAATTTTAGTGTTTATTTAAAAATTACGAAATATTATGAACAGGTCAAATGTAACGTAATGCAATGAGCACTTCCTCACACACATCCCAAAGTAATGTATGCCGATACTCTGGCCTCCTTCTATCAATTTGTATTTTTAAATCTGTTTATTATTAATGTCAGATCATGTGGAGCATTCACCCTGGGAAAATCTTTAATACAGAAACATATATTAGAATAAGTGTATAATTATAAACCTCTGATATGAATTACAGCTGGAATTTCTCTTACAGCCGCTGTTATAGAAAATTAATCAACAAATTCGAACCAATCGGAAATGAGGATTGAACAGCAAAGCAGCATAATGTGTTTATAAGGCATTTTAAATGCTTTACCTTACACTCTCTGAAAAAAAGGGTACTAAAGTACTCCTTGTTGGTGTAGTGGTACTCATACTTAATATGTATCTTTCATATAATAGGAAAATATGGATGTAGTATACCTTTAAACTTTTAGAGTAAAGCTTTAAAGGTACAGTTCATGCACTTTTCTAGGTAAAAAAGAATGTACTAAAGGTTGAAAAGGTGTACAATTGATGTTACCACCAAAACAACAAGGAAAAGTATTTTTGCATTTTCTCCAAGATTGAAAAATGTGGTCTCGTCACCAAAGATGAGAAAGAATAAGAAAGTACTATATAATCATATCTAATGAATACAATATTGTAAGAAATTGAATGCCAATGTTTTGAACAAATTTTAGGTTTAAATTACAATGTAAACCTTAAAAATATCTTAAGTATCAACACGAAACGTAATAACGCTACATAAACTAGCAAAATTATAGTGAATTTAACTCAACCTTGAAAGTTTCACAAATTAGCTTGGAACTACAACTATAGAAGTTTAAATTATTTATAAAGTCCACTGGAGCAACACATAGTTCATTGAGATTCTTTTATTTGAATTTTTATTGGATTTTGTACATTTAAAGTAAAAAAAAACCCTCAAAAAACAAAGTTAAGAAAAACTATGAGGTTGCTACAAGTCTGACTTTTAACCTAACCTTCATTACTTTAAACATTTCATATGAGTGTGCAAATTCTTACAAAATTGAAACCAATTGACCATAACAGCAAGAGAAAGAGTTTTTTGCTAAATATGTTTGCAAAGAATTGTTACTTTCAGTCACGTTGCACTTCACCACTACGATGTAAGACGATTCGTAATAGCACCAATAAACTGTTACAGTGAACTTAAGAAAGTAACAGAACAGAGAAGAACCTCGATATATAGAATAGAAACATCAACATTAGCAGTAACATTAACATTAGATAACTGATTTTGTCATTAATTCATATGACAGTACAATACACAAAGCAGAAGTTCATTCAAGGGTTGGAAAAAAAAGACATGTAAACATCGTAAGTGAGGTTTTATCATTATGGGTCTTTGTTCATCTAGAAATTTCACACACTTAGCCCAGGCGTGGCGTTTTTAGATACAACTGTAATGTGAATAAATGAGGTAATGGTTTACTCAGTAAAGTGTTCAAGATTGTAAAGCACTGTAAAAGTCAAACATTGAGCTAGGAGTACACGTGACATGGATAAAAATGTACAAGAACACGAATACTAAGTTATATATGACGGAGAACATCATATCTGATTTCAATTTCTGACTTCATCGCAAAGTAAACACAAAATTAGCAAGTTTCATTATAGCAGATAAGAGATTAATCAGATGTACTTTTCAGCTTTTAACATGTGACATACAGTACACCACAGTTTTACAGTTTCGAACAAGATTTTTGGATAAATCTCAACAGTTTTGGTTAAATCTTCTACAATTAGAAACTCTAAGGCACAGGTATTTGTGTTAGATGTTTATTTTAGATGTTAGATGTTTATTTCAATGCTTGCCATATTTTCAGTCATCACATAATCATCATATTAGTCTTTTCTATTTTTTATTTTTAATTCATTTCCAGCCCCAACCCCCAAACGCTATCTGTTTCTTCGGTCTACAGTTTTTTTCCTGGATTTTTTCCCCAAGCTTACGTTCAAGTCTGGCAAACTTGCAAGCAGAAAAAACACACAGGTGATTTGTATAATCTGAATATGGAGCCAAGAACGTCAACTTGGGTAGCTGTGTAACTCAACTCTGAATGAACGTAACTTTCTAAACATAAAAAACATAAACTGACTTAGAGCCTGTGTCCACCAAATTGTTTTTTTTTCAGCGTCTACATGACGTTCGGTGTTGACAACACTCAACGTCCTCGGCACAAAAACAACTTTTTTTGCTGCTTCCCTCAGGACACTTTCAATTGAAAACAGTTCAACTTTTGGAGCTCGTCAAGATCACTTCTCTCTCAGCGACCAATCAAATTCAAGAAAGGGGCGGGACCATTCGGAAGTACTCTCCCAGCTGCTTTCTTGCATCTCATGACTTTTTTCGACGGTATATGCTACCAGTGGCAGGATGTGATTACCATCGTTTTAGCTAACCTTTCTAAAGTAAAGCAACAATAAGTTCAGCAATAAGAGAAGCACTATTGAAGCGACCTGAAAATGAGGTTGTGGAATAAAAAACACATCTTGTGGACACAAGCCCTTAAGCCAACTCTAATCATGGCATTTAGAGTTCTATTACAATCTAAAAGTCCTTCAAAAGAAATATTCAGGATTTTGATAGAACACGTGTTTATTTTTCCCAAATTTAATCGAGAATACTGACTAAGCTGGTATATACCAAAAATCAATAACTTTGAAATGAATGGCGTATAAAGATAATCACAGGCCATGTTATATTTTACGATTTCATGATTAGAACCTGCCTTGCTTGGGGATGTAGAAATTCCTGCAATTCATACCGGAAGATTCTCACCATTCCGTATGGACCAGCTAACCTTGCTAATTTAACATCGCCATGTTTGTCGAGTGGGTGTGGCTTAGTTAAAAAAAAATGTTGGTACTTTTTTTTTTGTGAGCTACACACTAATATTCAAAGCATTAGAATTCTGAAAGCTGATTGGTCAGAAGGTGTTGATTCATTTGGTACGTACATTTATCTTTATATAGTTTGTGCTCATGGAGAATTTAGTGCAAACTTCTTTATGAGCTTGTGTGAGTCATTACTTGTGGAAGGACGTTTCTTCCCACCTTGTGTTAACATGTGTCAAATCACAGTGCTTGCCTCATCATACAGCTCACGGCTCCAAATGATGTCATCTTTCCAGGGAGGCATCAGCAATGTCGCCGCTACAGTGATGTTGTCCATTTCATGGCAAATACAGAGCGATCAAATCTCACAAACTTCTTTCAGACTGCCAAGTGTAAAGCGTAACATGAATTTATATGAAATAACTAGTCTATATTTCATGCTCCATAGTTCCCTGCGTACGTACATAGTGGTCCCTATAACCAAATCCCTATACTCCAAGTGCTAAAAAACAACTTGTAATGTTCCATAATTACAGACTGTACCAAAGTCGTCCTTACTGACCATCTAAAACCAGTAAGAACTGCTTTTTTTGGGTTCATCTCGTCTCATGCTGGCCAGTGACCTTTGTGATCCAGGGCACGAAGGCAGACACTTTGGTGTACACGCCCGGTGAGTCTTGCAGACGGCACGCGTGACCCCAGGACGTGACTCCGTACACAATCCAGCTACCAGCTCTGTCGCACACCAACGGGCCACCGCTGTCACCACGGCAACTGTCCACATGGCGAGCGCTGACGGCAGAGCCGGCGCACAGCATGCGGCCGGTCAGTTGGTTGCCATAGTGACGCTCGCAATGGCGCTTGCTCAGGACTGTTATGGCCGCCTGCTGCAGGGTTTTCGAGTACGCGCGGCCTGAGGGAACAGAGAGTCGGTATAACAGAACATGATTATTATGATTCAGAAATAAAAATGGTCACAATGGTCCTCCATTCCAATTTTGTTCAAAATATTTTAATAGAAATTCTGCCTCGTTATACAGATTTGCTGCTCAGTAGCCATTGAGACAAAATCAGACAGGACAGTTTAAAAGTCTAGAGAGAAACACAAGCAGACGTTACATTTACGTCGACTGAAAGGAATGCGCCTCTAGCCACAAGCGCTATGAATCGGATCCATTCGATCCAATTCTTCTTTGAAACAGCTCGTAAATCAGGAATGGTATTCACTGCAGGACGTTACCATTACAAACTGGACTGTGTGATGAAGATGTATAGCACAGATGTGTGGGATGATCAGGTGGATGATAGATTGTGCGTATTATAATCCCACGGCAAAATTCCTAGCGCGTGTGACGCACAGGACCGAGTCACGCTCTTCGTCTGTAAGTATTAGCTACTGTACTGTTTTCTTTTTTAATTTTTTTAAACCAGGCAGCTGGACAAATGTGTGTATGTGTGTGCACATACCTGAGCCCTGGTTACAAGAAATCCATTTCTTTCTTCCTGTATCCATCTTCTGTTCTGAATGATCCTGCCTATATGAACATGTCCATAACTGATGTTTGCAATTGCAGTGTTTGCTTTATCTGTTTCCTCAGACTCACAGCTGGACACGCATGACATCACCAAGCTAATCTGTCTTCCCAAACGCTAATACGCACACACACAAACCGACACCCCATCAGCGATACAAGTCCTTATAGCGTGCATCTGTCTGTGTTCAGGGTTTTGCCCTACCTCTGTCCAATTCTCTTTCTCTCTCTTTCTCTCTCTGTCCATCAACATTTCCTATTTTAAAAGCAATTCATTCCGATGACATAATGGTTACTGTTGCTCCATCACGTTTAATTCTATTTATACCACTCTCCGTTCTGATTGGTCCGAAGCTGTCGGTTCATCTTCTTGGCTAGCAAACTACGCTGAATTTTTTCTTTTCTTTTTTTTTTTTTTTTACATTAAATATACGTGAAACTCACGTTAGCATATCTACTATATAACACAAGGTTAATATCACCCAAGTACTCCTTGTACTCTGCAGGACTACTTTTACCTCTAACTAAGTGTAACTTTTTGGAAAAGACTATTGATATAGGGTTAATAACTATTAATAAATTAATAATTGCTATTACTATTTGGCTAAATAAAACGCATACTTTAATATTTAATGCCGGTTACTGAAGATGAAGGAATGCCAAATAATAAAGGAAATAGGGCGCCGATACTTTTCTTGACATTATAGATGTTTGAAATGAATTACATATACGTCATTAATGCTAATTAATTACAATACTTCAATAAAATGAAAGATTTACTGAGCAAATCATTTTTATGTGTTTACGTGGTGCTATTTCAGTATTAACTACAAGTTAAATGGTAACATTTTAAATTATATATATATATAAAACTTTAATATGTATTTACTTGTTACTCGTATTTGATAACTTTTTTGTAATGACTCCCACACCTGTAGTTTTACTAAACGTCTGGCGGGAGAGCACACACACACACACACACACACACACACACACACACACACACACATTTTAGTATTTTTTTTATATATTCATTCTAGATTCTGACTAGATTTCCTCTTGGTTTTTTCCGCTTTGTGTTAACAAATTCTTTCCATATAAACAACCTGATTACTTGATGTTTATCAACATGGCAGGATCCATTGAAGGTTCAGTTAGCGGTTATGCTAGGTATCATTTTAATGAAATTTGAGCTGAACAGAGTCTTTTTTAAATCATTTCTCAACACATCTGAGGTAAATGTTGGTACTTAGAACCTGTTTAGTGTCCCTCTGTCTTTACATTGTCTGTCTAAAAAGCTAACAGCTACATGCTAGCAAGCTAAAACCTTGATGCTTCTTCCTTGTGTTGCCTCGGGGAGATTTTCCTCACCCGTGGTTCGTTCATTAGGGATCTAAATCTGCATCTGGGGCTCTGGAAAGCTGCTTTGCGACAATGAATGTTGTTAGAAGTGCTAGTCAAACGCTCACTCGATTGCTTATGCTAATTAGCTAAGTAGCTTTTTAGATTTTGGTGTAAACAGTTTTTTATTATCTTTCGTTTCAGGCCGGTTTTATTTGTGTATTAAGACCAGGCAAGAATGGTGATTCTGTTTCCAGCATTTTATCATGTATTTCAAAACAGTTTATATTTCGGTCCCAGAAAATGAACACGAATGTTGTATTTTTCCGTTTAAGGAATTCACGGACGTAAGGAATAATTTATTCTTGCTGTTGAAGTGAAATGAATCACATAAGAGTATAAAGAGCATGCTACGTATCTCACCCGTGTCTCCCCAGCCAGTGATGTAGCACTTAGTCAAGTCCTTCGGCGCTCTTTCCCTCCATTCCGGCAAGCAAGCAGGAAGTACGGCGTGACTCCGGCGCACGCACTCCCTGCTGTGACCTCCGTGTTGAGTCAGGCGCAGCAGAGCCAGGTCGTAGTCGGTGCTCTGTGGACGGTAGCGAGGATGCAGGACGATTCTGTCTACTCCGTATTCGTCCTCGTGTTCTTCGGGAACGAGGGTGTGATAATCGCCGACGCGTACTTTATACGTACTAGTGCTGTTACCGTACCTGAGGGAAAGACACGGGTTTCGACATCTGTAGTTACGAAGACTGATGCACAATTTCTGCGTTGAATCCTCTTTAAAAACGCACACACACTCATACTGTAAATGTTATGCAGCAATACGTTAGAACTGTCCACATGTCACTCGAATGACCTCTCCCTGTAGCTGGCATGCGACTCAAATGACCCCTCAAATCATTCTCTCAGGAAGTTCCTGTCACCCAAAGCTGGATGCGCAGTGAAAGCAGAGACACAGAGGGAGGTGTCGTCTTACGCCGAACACCTTATACGATAGAAACTTCAGTCCAAATCATTTTCCACAGGCCTTACTTTAACATTCTCTCTATATAGCAGGGTATCAAGTGGAAATCAGGTCTCAGCCTATAAACTAACTCACTGTTAAGCAATCAGCTTGTTCCAAGAAGGTTATAAATGAATAGCTGCTAAGCTCCACCTACAGTAGGTCAGAACTTGAGGCATGTGTGTAACATACTATAAACAGTACATTTAATCTGCGGGGTTTTTTCATTTCTTTCCATGGTGCGTGTGCAAGTGTGATCACTGATCGCTAAAAGTGTCACTGCGCAGCGGAAACGAACGTCCTCTGCCAGACAGGCGGCGCAGTGTCCCGTTACACAGTGAGGACTTTTTCCGGAAACGACGCTGCCTCCTTCGGAATGCCAAGCCGCCTCCTTGCAGTGCCAGCGGTGGATCAGGACAGCATTCCCTGAAGGCTCCGCATCGTTCCGAAGAGGGCAATCTAACATCGGCTTTGTAAGTGTGGCTCGGTTTCGCCTGAAACCAGCACGAGCTGGCAGGAAGATGGTAAATATTAAGAATATGAAAGGTGTAACATGGGAGAATCAAAATGACATGAAGGTGCTTAATAGTGTCAGCTGATGCAAGTATATATTTTGTGTCGGCCATTTTTAACCTCAATCACCTTGGATAATAAACAAGATTTGGGATTTTTATTTTTTTTTCTTTGTCTGAACCATTGTGTTAAGCTCAGGGCAAAATATCAATCATTTGTATAAAATCGCACAAAGAAAATCGCTCTCGCTTGAGCGCACACATTAATCTTAAACATATACCCAATACGTGGCTGATAATTGGCTCAATTACTGCTTCAATCTGCATCATTAGTGTTCAGTAGAGCTTAAAATAATAACACTGACCCAACAGAAATTTCCTCAGCCTGTTATTACAGCGCTAATGCTTATCAGAGTTATGCTTGGCCGACGTTATGGAACGGGCCTGGGGCCTAAAAATAGTCTCCGGTTTGTTTGTATTTGCTTGCGTGTGTGCGTCTCTGTAATGTCACACTCTACAAATGAAAGCCTATTTTAGTCTCCGCAGCCTCGACAGTAAGCCTGAAGTGACGGAAAACTCCTAGCGCGTTGTTGTACGAGGTAATACCTGCTATTAGCGTCCGTTTGTTTGTAAGTGTGTCTGAGAGCCGGCGCGTGCGTGTGTGAAGCATAGCCATACTCTGATCTCATGGCTCATATTTTGCGAGGGCTGTTGGAGAGGTTCTCCGTGTCCCTTGTGAGGAGTCTGGGACGAACGCATTACTCATAGTTATGTGGAAATCCAGGACCTGTTTCAGATCACGACGGAGGGAAGGCACAGCGAATTTCCTTCTGCAGAACAAACGGGTGTGAGTTCAAAGCACTTTCACTGTATTATATATATATATATATATATATATATACATACACACCAGTCCACTTCGATAAGGGACACCGGTACGCCTGGTCGGTTATCTAATGAGCTGATCGCATAGCAGCAGCACACACATTTACATTTACATTTACATTTACATTTACAACGCCTTGATTGGTTTGAGCTGCCTGGAAGGATACGATGACTCAAACAATCACTCTTTACAACCGCGGTGAACAGAAAAGCATCTCAGCATGAACAGAACACTGAACCTTGAGGTGGATGAGCTACTAGACTACGCTTCACTCCTGTCAGGAGTGCTGTGGTACTCATAAGTAGTATTCCTTTAATAGTGGCATGTAAGAGAGAGAGAGAGAGAGAGAGAGAAATGTGATAGCGTGAGTCTAAGTGACATTAATAAATTGGGCTATTGTGTTCTCAGCTGAAACCCATTCTATATCAAATCGGAAATCCTGTGTTTTGCGTGTGTGTGTGTGTGTGTGTGTGTGTGTGTGTGTGTGTGTGTGTGTTTAAACCGTCAGTCAGGTTGCAAGCCAAGCGGAACTGCACATATCCAGTCCAATTCCATCCCAAATGTCCCTAAAAAGCACTTTGTACTTTTGATCCATGTTGTGAAACAGCTACGAAATATTATAGCCACTACGGTCGTTCCCTCGCCGGGATCTCTTCTTTCTCTCGCTCTGAATATTTACCACGGTAATGTCAGTATAAATGTGCATGAGTGTAAGAAGTGCGTGTGTACCTCTTAAAGCAGTGTGCTGACGTTAGCACCCAGCAGCTACTGATCAGAGTGGCTCCACACACCAGACGCCCGTCTGACTGGGACCCGCGCAGTCGCACCGCAACCTGCCATGGCCACCCGCCCCTACACCACACACGCTTATTATTATTATTATTATTATTATTATTATTATTACAAGTATACAATTTATTTGATACCGTTATTATTCTTGTAACATATTTTGTTATTTTATCATGTAGCAATAAAACAGGTTATTACTTGTAATTAAGCTTCACATTAATGGGTTTTAACATCTGCGCTCTCTTTCTCTCCATCTCTCTCTCCGTCATCTCGTCCTCATGTATCTCGCTCTCTCTACCTCTTGCTTGTCTCGCTCCCCGTCTTCCTCTCTCATCTTTCGCTTTCCCTCTCGCCCTCTTCCTGTCCCTCCCCTTTCCCACTTTTCTCTCCCTCCCTCTCGCTCTTCTCCCTCTTTCATCTCTCGGTCTCTCTCCTTTTCTTGTCTCTCTCCTCTCCCTGCTTATTAAAATGTCTACAGATGTCCCACACCGCTTACCGTAGCGAGTTCTGTCCACCGATGATCCTCTTCCTCCGAGTGTGTGCGGGCCTCAGGCCACACACAGAGCTCGCGACATCTGCAACACACACACACACACACGTTTCTGAATGCACACACACACTTTAGGAGGGCAGGTGTGGATGGTTCCGGGTTTGCGTGTTGGTGTGTGTGCGTGTGTGTACACAGGTGTGAGAATGAGTGCGGATGATCTATAACTATATTAAACGAGCTGTGCGCAGATTGAGCGTGTGTGTGTGTTCACGTGTGTGTGGTTGTGTAAGTTAATGGAGAAAGCAGTCTAGTCTGGTGCATTTTATTGTATCATCAGAGTGCTTACTTAAATAAACCACACATCCTTCATATGTGTGTGTGTGTGTGTGTGTGTGTGAGCGCGGGGTGAGAATTCCTGGGATAACCACAACCTCATTCCACCTTCTCATTCTGTCAATCATTCCTCTGTTTGTCCAGATGGTAAAAAGATTCACATTTCATCAACAGAATTGAATAAATTGATATTTATAATAGAAGAAATCGCAGCGTGTTACTTGTTGGAATGAATTTCAGCACAAAATTAATTTATTATCTTTCACATAATATCAAAGTGTGTCATACATTATACTGGATTTGCCAGATTTTAATAGAGTAAGTCTAAAATCATGGATTATACCGCACCTTTGACTCGGGTGCTGTTATCCCGTTGCCCGTAGTTACAAATGACCCCGGCGTCTTCGCTATGGCGACAGTTGTGGCTTCCTATTGGCTGCTTGATGCAGTCGGCTAAAGAGCGCTCGGCACCCGTGCACTTCACGTTGTCGACGTGAATAGGCCCGTGTCCTTCTCCAAAATACGCCATGACACGAGCTTTGGCTGCACCACTGCGAAAAGGAATACACAAAGAGACACAAAGAAATTCAAATAAAAATTCATGGAAAAATGAACATGTTACATATCATCAATGCACGATGGTGTAACGTGTGGCAAAGAGAGACAGGTGAAAATCATCGCATCGTAAGCGATAACGCGAAACGATACAGAAAACGTCGGGAGAAGAAAACATAGAACAGGTGAACACAGTAGGATAATCAACCAATGACGGGACCAAAACCAAAACACAGCAACATGGACAAACGTAAACAGAAGTACCAGGAAGTGAAGGTTACGAATCACTGAGAAAGAGAATTCATGACAGATGGGATGTAATAAACTATTACCGGAGACGTTTTATTTCCAGTCTATAAGCAGAAAACTATCGATTCTGATATTCAATATATCTGTTCCCACACGATTCGATTTTTTCACAATGTTGTCATGGTAATATATTGTAACACATGCGCTTGTTATCATTTCAGCTGATTAACTCACGTTCACGGACACATTTGGAACTTTGTGTAAGAGACCATTACAATAACATGGCAGCCCTGACATGTCAGTACATCAGTATCTTAATCCATCTTAATACCCATGTTATATATGACCTGGCTGACGCCCTCATGAGGACTGTGTGTGTGTGTGTGTGTGTGTGTGTGAATCCGACTTATCATTTTAATCATCCGTGTTTAATAAAAAACAGTCATAACTCAAACTCTGGCTTTTTAATCTCTATAAAAGCTCATTTCACATGGAAAAAAAGAGTAAAAAAAAAAAAATACTCTGTTCTCTCACTCACACACACATGGAGTGTATCAGTACTGATGTAATGGGGCTTCTCATACATTTGCATTCTTATGCTTTCCATATGGTTAACCTCTAAAATGTGTGTGTGAGGGGAAAAGAGATCATGCAGTTTTTCATTTTAAGCTCATGTTACGTATATGCTGGCTGCTATAGTTTCAAAGTAAGTGTACTTATTAAGTGTACATTAGCTAGATAGAGACAAAGTATTTGTGCTCATTGGGTCTCATTTATCAAGCTGGACATGAACGGATTCCTGCGCACGGAGAAAACTGGAAAGCAAATTTCAACGCGTGTATGTTCATGCATAACTTTTGTAAACCTGGACTCATTCAACTTCAAATCATATACAGTAGCTGATGGAAGATGTAGCGCTCGCTTATTATTATTATTAATAATATTATACGCTATTACATATTTTAGTTGCCGTAGAAGGGAGTCAAAATAACTTTCGGTCTTTACCTTGATCGTTCGTTCATCGTTCACCCGGCCGTCAGTCCACTTTGCCTTTTATGGACTTTTGTGGGCGTCACATCGTGCGAATGAGCCGTTTCGGGTACGCGTTACGGGTGACCGACGTACGCACGCGAGTAAAGCGTTTCCGAAACGTTTGAAATCCAGCAGAAATGTTTTTTCTTTTTCTTTTTTTTTTTTCTTTGGTTTGGCTCACGCGAAAACGTTTACACACATCTTTAGTAAAAGACTGACAAATGAGGCCCGTTAAGTGTATATTAGCAAGTACAGATATGAAGCCTGGTAGCATACTAATTACTCTTTATAGCTAGTTCATATAGATAAATTTATGAAAGTATTTTCATTAAGCTAGTTCACTTATTAACTGCGCATTATGTAGTATAGACACAAAATACACACCATTTAGAAATTGTCTAGATCAATATCGTCATATCAACATGGCATGCTTGGCGATATTGACGCCTAGCGTTACCTGTAGCCCAGCTGTCTACACACCACTTCTGCATCCTCATCTGTCCATCCGTCGTCGCAGATCGTCCCCCATTGTCCGGCCACTAGAATTTCGACCCGCCCTTCTCTCTGGTTCTCCCCGCCCACCAGGCGAACCGGTGCACCTGAGACGGTAATCACACACACATGCGATTTTGTGGACTGTAACAGACTCTCTGAAGTTGTATGAGAGTAACGTTTGTAAAAGGATCTCAGAAGTATGAGTCGGAAAACCATATGTGCGTAATAAAGCGCAGATCATACGTGAGCCAGTAAATAGTACCTGTGATTTGATATTCGTGTGTGTGTGTGTGTGTGTGAGGGACTGTGGAAAACCACCTGGCAGTCAAACAGGAGTTTAAGGTTTCTAGTCATGGAACCCTGCCTTTTCTCATATGCATGGCCCTGACACACACACACACACACACACACACACACACACACACACACACACACACACACTGCACAGACTATAGACTCCGTATGTAGCGTCTGGCCCCAGTGCTCACAACTTGACCTCTTTCAGAAGCAGTTTAATGAACGTCCTGTTGAATTAACCCTCCATCATAATTCCTTACACACTAACGCACGCACAACACACACGTTTATTTCTCATGACCTCCATCTTTCCGATGAAAACCACGTATTCCCAATCAGCTCCTGATTTGGCGTGGAATGTAAACTTACCCACGGTGGTTTCTGTCGGCTTGCACCTGGCTGACGTCTGAGTCGTTTTCATGATTGATGTCCAAAAAGAGCAAAAGAAAAGTCTGTAACCTTGGGCAGTGGCCTCCTGCACCAGGCTTCAGTTATTCCCACACGCCAATTCAGTTTCCTGACGTCAACTCGTGATCCTTTTCCCGTGTCCCGCAAGCGGAAAGAAATGCAAACGTTTATTGTCGTAACCCTTGAACGTATAGGACAGTGTGACGTGCAACGTGAGGTGTTTACGTTTATTAGCCCTTGAAAATCCAGGCCTATTTAAACAATTATTCCTTTAATATTAAGGCTTACATTACTAGGGATGGAGTCACATATGAATACATTATCAGAAACAAATGTTAAAGGGAATTCTAAATGAACGCAAACACACATACGACTATTTTTTAGCATAGAAAACTTGCCAGCAAGGTTTGATGTTCGTGTTTAGGCCACACCCACTCTGGATTTAAATCCTTACACAGATGAAATTACTATAAATAAGGGTGGGCATCCACAGAGCGCCAGCATATTATTTCAGTTGTTTCCGATGAGGCGCGAGTGTACGCGGAGGCTCGGCCAGCGCCTTTTTTCGGTGCTCATCCTTTTTTTTTTTTTGCAGTCGCTACGAGCGCCCCCAGTTTAAAATCTCTGAACGGTGTCATCACCTTCGCTTCTTTTCAGGTAACATAATGTTGACGTAGAAACAAAACAGACACACGGTGCTTTTTTTGATGAAACGCCGGGATGAAGCCAGCACTACGAAAAATGCCCTACGGACGCACGTCTGAAGCGTTCCCCAGCACCCTGTCAGCGCCTTTCTGCCATAACAAATGCTATATGAGCACATGCTCTACAAATTCTCTTCATGTTGAGGAGCTTCAGGAACGACACTTTTTTGCCACGTTTGTCCCTTTTGGCTTTCCACATCCCTTCTATAGTGAATCCTTGTAAGGGTTAAACGTAGGTGAAGCATTTTCATCATAACTACTTTTCCTAGCCAGGAAAAAGAAAAATACTATTTTGCCAAAAAGAGAAGATATGTATTAGCCTGTGTGTGTGTGTGTTTGTGTGTGTGGTAGCGTAGACTGGACTTTAAAAGCAAAGGAGCTCTTTAGTGACATGCATACTAAACACCAGCACAAAGCAGCAAGGGGTCAGGAGCTGAGCAAAAGAAAACTGGAGGCAAAATGTGTAAGGGGTCTTTTGGTGCATACTAAAAAGGCAGAGAAAGTGTGTGTGTGTAAAAACGTCTGAAATGGAAAACAGCGGGAAACACTACATCAGTGTGTTTAGAGTTTTTAGAGGATCTTCTGGTGCTTGAAAATCCCATCTTCTTTTTCCAAAGCAATAAAACTCAATATGCCAAAGATCACTGAAAGACTGAGCACAGCAGGACACACACACACACACACACACACACACACACACACACACACAGAGAGCCAGCCCCTCGATTTGGCTGTACAGAAGATAGCGCTGGGCCTTTTTGTGCTGAAGAAGCTCAATGCTATATATTTATTATATTTATATTTACTGCAATTGTCCTTACGTTGCTCTAATGCTAACTCTGCTAACTTCTGCAGAGTCATGCTAACTCTGGACTAAGTAATCAAGTCAGATAATTACCCACATCAATTAAAATGAATACAGTGTGCATAAATGTGAGCTATGCAGGGTATTGTTTAGCTAGCTAAGCTGCCAGCCAAGCTACTGCTAGCCAATAAGCTAACATTAAGTTAACATTTCAAACTGTTTACACTGAAGACGACAATTATCAGGATGATACAACATTAAACCGTTTCTTATGTACTTTCGGAATAGTTCTACTGTTTGGAGGATTTGGAAGATTAGCGTAATATATGAGCTATGTCGTTCATGCTAATGCTACAGAGCAAAGTTAGCTCATGTTAGCTTGCTATTGTGTAGTGATCATTCGAAACCCATAAAAGAGATCAAATCAATCACAGGCCACTTCTGCAATTATTAAGGCCCTTTGAGGACACATTGGTATTATAGCATTATACCTCCAAAATACCAGTATTATTATTATTAGCTATGAACTATTATTAAATATTATAACTTCGTAGTAATTGAAAGGTGCAAGTAGGTGAAAATGCACATGGCTGCTTGATTCACATACGACGTGACAGTTCCAGGTTTCTGCGTGACCTCGTCTCAGTAGGAACAATGGCTTATGAAAAGCCATTGTAAATAATTGTAAATGATTCCTGTCAGTGTGCCTATAAGGAGCTAATGTACGCACACGTACTCATACTTGTGTGTGTGGAGGTGTTGGTCCAGGTAAGATCATCGGCTCTTTATGGAGAGAAATGGGAATAAAGCCTGACAAGCTGATCGGCAGCCGGAGCTGATAAAACATTCCCACATGGTTGCCAGGGTTTCGTTTCCTGTGAAGACTTTTAATGTTAAACCAGCTTGGGATCGACTCGTTCTCACACTCGTCAGGATCAAACACACACTCGTTACACAGGGGCAATCACTCACACAGGGGTAAAAGCGAATAGAATCCTACCTAATATTTAGCCGTGCAATCAGAGCTAACATTTAGCCGTGTCAGAAAATCATTTCAAATATTTAGCCATGTAATGTAATCTAATGTTTGATCATGTACTGAAGCCATAGCAAATATTCTCTAATATCTACTGGACAAGTTGGTTGTGTAATAATATTAGAACTAATGCTTAACTATACAAAAACACAGCATACATGTTTAGCCATGCAGCAGAATCATAGCTAATGTTTAGCTTTATAGTGAAATGCTAGCTAATGTTTAGTCATGTAATAAAGTGTTAGCTAATGTTTAGTCATGTAATAAAGTGTTAGCTAATGTTTAGTCA
>JAQQZR010000013.1:2408495-2427143 GCA_030068235.1 Notoglanidium macrostoma | reverse complement strand
TTTTATTTATCCAGTCAGGGTCTAAAGAGAGAAATACACAACATTAACCTATTATCAAGTTATACAAAAGTACAAGCAGTAGTGCTGCAGAAATGCCATGTGCTCTCTGTATTTGGACTGACAAACAAAACGAGAAACTAGTTATTTATCTAATGCATTATTTAGTCTCAGTGTTCTCTGTGGTTGGATGATTTTTGTGAATGCCAAAATTTCTTTACCTTCATCAATCACTCTTTTTAAATAATTTGAATTAATGATCTTTATTTTTTTTCACACTTTGTTTGTTTAATTATGTGCAGTGTGAAAACAAAATAAGTATTTGAACCAAATAATCAACCCAAATGATACAGTTAGGTCTCATTAGAGCCGAATGAAAAGTCAAAGCAGTCTTTCTCATGGTACATATTTAAATATAAAAAATTATAAATAATAAGTTCATGAAAGATAAATAAATGTATAATTTTAGTTTAGTTTTCTTATATTCTGTAGTTCATAGCCTGTGTAGTGAAAGCAGACTGACGGATAGCCACAAACGAAACTGTGTGTTTTGATCTCTGTAAATTTCCTATAGATAAATGGAGGTGTTTCAGCTTCAATTCCAGTTTTTACTACGTGACTGGTGAGAGCAAGAGCTGGGAGGAGAGCAGACAGGACTGCAGGGACAAAGGAGCAGACCTGGTGATCATAAACAGCAAAGAGGAACAGGTGAGAGAGAGAGAGAGAGAGAGAGAGAGAGACTAAAGAATTTTATTGTGCTGTCGTTTACAGGACTTCATCATTAAACAGATGGGCAGAATTTGGGCTTGGATTGGTCTGAGTGACAGAGATGAAGAGGGAAAGTGGAAATGGGTGGACGGTACACCACTGACCACTGAGTAAGAAACTGAGATTCTTTCTCTGAATCTTTATTTATGGTGCAATACAACGGATAACATCTAAAAACTGGTCTCCTGTTTGCAAAACTGTAAGGAGAGGCTGAGAGGATTCAGTTAAATGTGAGGAACTGGAAACTGAACACTGATCTGAGTCTGATTCTGATTCTCTGGGTTTCAGGTACTGGGCTCCTGGGGAACCGAGTAATATAGGCGATGAGGACTGTGTAGTGATTTTCGGTTCTTCTAATAGGAACGTCTGGAATGACAATAAATGCTTACTTAAAAAACGCTGGATCTGTGAGAAACGTGTTACTCAGTGATGTTTACCTTTCTATAATGAAAAGCACTTATACACAAAATTGAGCCAAATATATCCTATATTTTGATGTTTTATGATGTTATGATAATTTTGTATGTCCTTGTTTTCTCAGAGTGACTCAGTAATCAGTCAGTGACACAAAGTGCACAGAGATTGTTCATGTCTTTTTTTCTATATTTCTTATAATTCTGATGCAGTCACTTTGTAGACCTGGGATTGTGTTTGCGCCTCACGTGGGGCACATGATGTGATAATTTCTCTTTTTCATCATTCTTTTTTGCCCTTCCTTGAAATTAAAATGACAAAAAACACAGTGCCCTCTGCAGTTTTTGGTGTGAACTTTTTTTCTCATACTGATGTGTGAAAGTGAGCGGTAATCGACACTGATCTTAGAGGAGTGGTCCTTGTGTCTTGCAGTAAAGCTCCATAGAAGCTTCTGAAAAATCAAATCATCAAATAATTCAAGATCAACTGTAGGAACATGTCAACTAATTCATATGATAGAATTTAAACAGCTGTAAATATTAAAATTTATTTTATAAGCAGCAAAATCCCCTCATAGCTTTGTGTAATGATGCTCTGGGGAAGACAAATATGATGAACATCATTGGAACGCACCAACATAATGATATTTTGGTATTTATATAACTGCTGGATTTTTACAGAGGTGCAGCCTGTTAGCTGTAGACTGCTCAGGTTAAGGGGCAATTAGAAATGTTGGGTGGGCACTTTTTCACACAATGGACAATGCATCAGCGGCTAATGACCAGAGAAATAGGTGGGAGGAGATATATATATATATTTCAATTAATCATTATTGTGCTTATTTTAGATTAAGATCTAATTTCATATCTACAGAAGGCGAGACCGGCCATGTTCGCAATGAATTTTGTAATACAATTTTCCTGGAATAAAGAGAAAATAATTTCATCATCTTGAGATAGCAGCGCTCATGATAACAAATTAATTAATTTATTCATTTTAAAATTTTTCCTTCATTTATTATTGACAGACTTAATCAGTGTGAAATCACGTTCACCGGAAAGCTGCTTTTATTTTAAAATCAGTTCTTGCACGATCTTTTCATAATGACTTTGCTTTTTAATGTTGGCATTATACAGTATGTAGTCAGATTAAGTTGTGCCATGAAAGTATGATATTCTGCTGTAGATGCACTGCTTAATGACAAATACAGTGACCTTTTTCAGTGTGCTTGTGGAGGCTATTTACTGTATATTAATAATAAAGAACAGACCACTTTGTACATTTTTATAAAATTAAGATTTTTGTATATATAATTGATGTTTACAGTATACAGTACACCAACACTTTCACTGTCATGGGGAAGACACCTGCGCCATCTGCTGGACAGTTAAATCAGCAAGCTTGCACTTATAAAGTGTAGGCTACTCAAATAAAATGGCAATTCAGCCTGTCAATAATGAATAAATGAATAAATAAATACACGAATAAATAAAAATTCATAAAATAAATAGATAAAATAAATGCACAGCTATTAAATAGAAACAAAAATATTAATAATTAATTAATAATAATAAATAATTAACATGTTATCAAGAGAAAACAGCATTAAAAGGTAAGGGAGTTTAAAACAACAACAACAACAACAACAACAACAACAACAACAACAACAACAACAAAGACGACTCGGTGGCCTTCATTCGTACCAAAAGCTGTTCAAAAGAATCGGATCGTTTGCGAGCGTACCAACACTACACGAGGCATTTTGAGGACACTATAGTGTTTGATTTGAGGTAATTAATATGAGTGTTACAGTATCCACCTCAGTTATCCATCTGCCCAAACACAATCTCATCATTATCAATATGTCAGCAAACAGATAACATCAGTGCAGAATTTCTCATTGATGATTAACATTAGTGTAACTTTAGCCTGGTTAGGGAATGTTAACGTCAGTGTGTGCGACTCTCATCTCCTTGCTTTAAAACAGGAGTTCAATTACAAAAGGGCTTTAAAACTCCTGTTTTTCTTAAAGCCCAGAAAAATTAACTGCCCAAATTCAGGGTGCAAAGTTTGCCAATAGGAATGTAGGCAGATCTGAATATAATAATTCTGTATTGTAAATCTGTATTCAAGGCAAATATGGGCTTTTATGGATTTGTAGGCTGCTATTCAACAAAATGAAAGCTTGTGGGCTTCTGTAAGATCTCCACATTACCCACTCTGTCATGGATTTGCCCCTCGCCGCTGTAGCACTCACTAATTTAAGCTGCTTAAAACATATTGCACATTTTTATGATTCACAGCAATTTCTTATCATGTAACACCTTAAGTACTTGTCTCAAGTGCAACATATTTTCAGGTGTTTTCATATTATTACTTATATGTCAACAGTATTAATAACCAATAAACAAATGTAAATAAATTAGAACAAATGTGTTTTCTATCTTTTTAAAATTCAGATATTGCACACTGAGCATTAATTGGACTTATCTTAATTTAGCTACAAGATACGAAATCAATGCCATGAAATCATATGATGTGTGCAGGGTGTAGACTATTTTATTAATTTATTTTTAATAAACAATGCCAGTCTCTCTCTCTCTCTCTCTCTCTCTCTCTCTCTCTCTCTCTCTGTCTCTCTCTATCGCTCTCTCAGTAATTTTAATATACTGTATGTAATCTGTTAATTGTAAGTTCAGGGTCATATCAGTGTCACCTCAGCAGTTCCATAAATGAACTGTTCCGTATTTTATTTCCTCATTTTATTTTTAAAAAAATTTGCATATATATATTTGAGCCCTTTGTTTTCCATTTGTTCATGAACAACTCATCTTTGAGTCCTGGGCTTTTATATATTTTCTCCTTTTAACCCATTTCCTGTGACCTGAACACTTCTATGGTACAGAAATAACTGTACAGTACTACTGATATCTGGGAACTAAACAAACTTTGCATGAAGTGCTAATAATACGGTGAGTGGGTTGGTTCTCTGACCACTGCTCTCTGCTCATCACACAACAGTGACTTCTCTATTATATAGATTTCCCCATTGCATAGCGTAATATCATTTAAAGTGCGTAACTGTTGCCTGGACAATCGACGTGTCGCTGATTTGCATAGTTGCCCAGCTATCTGGTAACCTTTCACTGCCACCCAGTGCCTGTTTTAATTCCTCTCTGAACTCCACCTTACAGTCTTCCTTTCTCAACTCCCCCCATTTGATCCTTGGTTCAGCCCTCACTCTCCTCCTCTTCTTGATCTCCAATGTCATCCTACACACCACCATCCTATGCTGTCTAACTACCCTTTCCCCTGCCACCACTTTGCAGTCTATAATCTCCTTCAGGCTGGTCTTCCTGCATAGGATATAATCCACCTGTGTGCATCGTCCTCCGCTGTTGTATGTCACCCTGTGCTCCTCCCTCTTCTAAAAATATGTATTTACCCAAGCCATGCATGAATGTTACCTGCTGTAACATGCTCCATGGTGCGCTCAGATACACAAGCCAAACTGGGATGGAAATATTACAACACCAGGTTTTACTACATCTCTACAATGAGGAAAAATTGGACTGAGGGCAGACAGGACTGCATAAACAGAGGAGAGGAGCAGACCTGGTGATCATAAAAGGCATAGAGGAAGAGGTGAGTGAGTGAGTGAGAGTGAGTGAGAGAGAGAGAGAGAAATCAAACCCACATATATTTATAGATTGTGGTGTCATTTGCAGGAGTTCATTCTTAAACAGCTAACAAGCAGCAACGAGGCATGAATTGGTCTGAGTGACAGCGAAACAGAGTGGGTGTGGAAATGGGTGGACGGGACACCACTGACCACTGCGTAAGAGGCTGAGATTCATTATACTGTATATTTCCTACCAGGATTTCCCGACCATAATAAAAGCTTTCTTGTGAATTTGGCTTTGTTGTTTCCAGCAGATGGATTAATCTGGTTGTTGTAACGATTTTTTTTTTTAACTCTGACTAAAAGGCTTGAGTTAAAGGTTTACGCTTGAAGGCCAGTAAACACTGATTAGAGACTGATTCTTCGTGTTTCAGCTACTGGTTCTTGGGAGAACCAAATAATAATTATAACAATGAGGAGTGTACTGAGATCCTGGGCTCTACAGATGTGAAAAGCTGGAATGACATGCCACGCTCTGATACATTATACTGGATCTGTGAGAAATCTGCTTTTCAGTTCTTGGGTTAATTCAGTAAATTTGAATGGTGCACAGACACAAATCAAGCTGAATTTATTTAGCGGTTCTATTCTGTAGCGCTCTTTAATTTGACCTGCTTATAACATATTGTATACATCATATTATTCATAACAATTTCCTATCACGCAACACCTTTCCTGCATGTCTGGAATGCAGATCAACAAAGGCAGCATATTTTTAAGTGTTTTCATATTACTACTGATTTGATACAAACAGAAAGAACCAAGGAACAAATGTAAACAAATTAGATCTGTCTTCATTAAATTCAGACATTGCACACTGACTGTTAATTGTACTTATCTTATTGAACTGAAATCCTACGATCTGTGTAGGACGTAGGCTATTTTATTGCACATTTTGATATATAAATTTATTTTTCCCTAACGAATAAACTATTGCTCTGTTCTCCTGTAAATAAAACATACTGATAGTATAAAGGATAAATTCTCAGTGTACTCACTTGCTACACTTACAGCTCGCTTTTTGTACATTTATCGACCACGTCTTCAAGATAAATGATGTTTCATTAGGATGTCTCTTCGGGAAAAGCTTTTTGTGGAATTTAAAGAAATGATACTATAAATTAATTAAGAGTGTCATAATGGATTATAAACTGGCCATGAATGGCTTTCTATAGTTATTTGAGTACTGATTTCTCAAAACTCCATGATATGAATTGTGTAACTCGATCCCATGCCTCCGTTTAATTACTTTTAGCTGAAAAAAGTACAATGTATTTGCTTTGAGGAGACACAGGCTTTAAGGAGACACAGGCTAACTGTATATCCATTTCACAGCACCAGTGACTCCAGTATGTCATTATGCACCATTCCCTAAAGTTTAATATTATCAGTCATGACCATGCTGAGGTTCGTGCTCTCACAACTGTCTAATTCAACTGATTTCTCTCTCTCTCACTAATTTTAATATACTGTATGTAATCTCTTAATTGTAAATTCATGGTGATATCAATGTCACTTCAGCAGTTCCATAAAAGAACTGTTCCTGTCTTGTTTTCGGTATATTATATTTCCTCATTTTATTCATCTTTGTTTAGTTTCCTTCTAATCAATTTGCATATATATATTTGAGCCCTTTGTTTTCCTTCTGTTCATGAAGGACTCATCTTTGAGTATTTATTTTCCCCTTTTAACCCATCTCCTAGTCACTCCTTAATTTGCCCTTTGTGTCTGTGACCTGAACTATTCTATGGTACATTAATCTTTAGTTTAATAAAAGCCACGTTAAGCATGTGCACTTGTTTCCTGCCAATTATTTTATGTTACACAACTGTTTAAATATTAACTTTTTTTAACAGAGTCAGTGAAAATTGTTTTGGCTTTAACTGATGGTTTGCGATTTGTCATTTTATATTATTCAGTAGTTGGATTTTAGCATTGCTAACATTTTACCCTACCATACAATGGGCTATACATTGGACTGTACTGTACTAGTGATATCGGAGAACTAAACAAACTTTGCATAAAGTGCTAATAACACGGTGAGTGGGTTGGTTCTCTGACCACCGCTCTCTGCCCATCACACAACAGCGACTTCTCTATTACATAGATTTCCCCATTTCATAGTGCAACATCATTTAAAGTGTGTAACTGTTCGCACACAGAAGGCCAGAGACATCGTAATTAACCATTTTAGTGAGTTTTTTTTCTAAAAAAGAAATCAGCGATGTCTCAGATCGTTGAGTATAAGAACTACACTGAGGAGAGAGGAGAGCGCATCGAGAGGGTGGTGGAAATCTACGAGAGTGCAGACACTGTTAGAGGTCACAATCCCAAATCAGAGACGGTGGATACCAACACGAAGACTCAACACACAGGTAAAAAAAATAAAATAACGTTTGAATGGCATGATGAAGGAGATGGGAAAGTATCACCCCCCCCCAAAAAAACAATTTGTGATAGCTTTTCATTCTTGATATATTGTTTTGAGACTTGAACATTGCTTAAAATAAATACTAACTTTATTCATTTAATGTTTTTCATTAATTTTCTCAGCTCATACTGTACATTTTCTGATGAATACAGAAAATGATTTTTGGGACACTGTTTTTATTGTAGGGACACAAAAATTCGGTGAGACCCCAGACATCATCAGAGGACAGAAATGCAATCAAGAATTGGACGACATGAAAAGTAATCAAATTCAAATGCAAAACATAGGTATCATTTGAATACTTGTATTTCCCACGTGTAATAGATTGTTATGTCTCGAAGATGTGATCTGAGAAAAATAGGTTTCAAAATGAGAGAAAAAGTAATTCGTGCATGACGACTCTAGAGTAGAATTAAAAAGCCAGATGACATTAAAAAGGAAGGTAAGGGGATCCCTTAGTTTCATCGTGTGCAAATGTCTAGCACAGAGCTGGTGAATTCCCGATTCTGATTACTCAGATAGTGATGATTAAAAGGATCTCTGATTGTAGTTCAGGCTGTACTTCAAATTATTGTTTCTATAGCAACTGCTTACATAAGGACCTGTGTTTTGACCCCAGCCATGTACATTCAACTTCAAATTATAAAATTTGCATGGATATCTGCCTACATACAGATTATACTGTAGAGTTTAAATTGCTTATTTTTTAATTACACCATTTAGCAGACACCCTTATTCAGAGTAATTTACATAAGTGCTTTGTGATCTCTATTAAAACATCCTCATACTAGTTCACTAGGTTAGGAACTAAGGGTACTATCAATAAAACTCTGAAAAGCATTTTATATTATGGGCATTAATTAAAGAATATAAAATATAATGCAAACAAGCCAACATAAACTCACAACTTAAAAAAAAATCATCTAATTATGACAAAATAAATGTCACTGTTTAAGTGGAGGGTGAGCTGGTCATGTTCCTAGCTGTTTGTGCACTTGAATTTTTATGGAGTTTGTGGGTGTCACAATGCAAATGAGCTGTAAAAGGAATTCACTTTACACGTTACAGGTGAACAACATATGCATACAAGTATGACAACAGTGTTTTCGTGTTTTCAGCGTTTCCAAATGTACGAAAAGGTTTCTGAAAATCTGGCAGAAAAGTTTAGCTCAATTAGACTTGTGCAGTCATCATGGTGTAAAGGCAGAATGGGCAGATGGGACTAAACTGTAAATGCCAGGTCTAAATTTGGAGAGACTAAAACATGTGTCTTTGTGTCCATTTAACTCTAGGAGGAGACACTGCGTGGAGCAGATGTTACATAGTGACTGCAGTGTGTGTGGTGCTGCTGTGTGTTCTCCTGCTGACTGCCGTCACAGTGCTGTGGATCAAATTCAACATCCTGAATGCAGAATCCAACCAGTTACAGACCAGTTACAACAACCTGACTATAGAGAGAGACCAGTTACAGACCAGATACAACAACCTGACTATAGAGAGAGACCAGTTACAGACCAGTTACAACGACCTGACTATTGAGAGAGACCAGTTACAGACCAGATACAACAACCTGACTATAGAGAGATACCAGTTACAGACCAGTTACAACAACCTGACTATTGAGAGAGACCAGTTACAGACCAGATACAACAACCTGACTATAGAGAGAGACCAGTTACAGACCAGATACAACAACCTGACTATAGACAGAGACCAGTTACAGAGGGAGAGAGATGGATACCTGAGGGCACTTTGTGATTCATGTAAGTAGATGAATTTAGCATTAAATTTTCTGCCAAAAAGTTAAGTGGAAACCATTGTGCCAGTGTGAAACTGGGGACTAAATATTTTAAGTCACTACATTAATATTGATAACACTTTGGGGGTTGAATAGGGGGATGGGGGGTCTGACCCCCTAATTAAGACTTGGACCGAAAAAGTTTATTATAAAAACACACAAGCAATGGTACAGAGACAGCAGGCAGTATCAGTATCCACAAAACAGGAAGGGTCCGGTTGATCCGCACACAGACTTTCAGAGCCTGTAATCTGGATATACAAAATAGGTCAAACCAATAAAGCAAACACAAGTAATCTAAGCTTGGCAGTAGCAGACATAAGTGTGGACAAACTATTGTTTCACAAGTAGCAAGTGAGACTGTGTGTGATTATATGTGTGAGTCCAGGGTGTGGTGTTAATTGGAAGAACCTGCATCCAATCAGAAGGCTGGGGATTCAGATCGCATGAGTGTGTGCGTGTTCATGGGAACTGGAGTCCATGTTTGAGTCTGGCAGGCTATAAGTGATCATGGGGGTTTGAGTTTCTTGTGGGGTGAGCAGGTGCAGACATGATCCCCTGAACTCATAGAAGTGTACAGAGAGTCCCTGGATGTCTAGTTACTGGTGAGGTGTGATCACAGGTGATTAGTTTACCTCTTAATTGAAGAGGACACATGCGGACAGGTGGACAACCGACCAGAACATGATATGGCAGGGTGGCCTCCAGCTCTCGGTTCATCTCCCAATTGATGGTATTGACTATACAGAAGTTGCTTGGTATCTGGTTGGCATAGGATAGGAGCTGTAGTGAAGGCTCACTTGAGTTTGTTGAAGGCTGTCTCAGCAGTGTCATTCCAAGCGATTTTCTTTGGGAACTTTCTTCAACAATGCTGCCAGATGGGCTATCAACATTCTGAAACCCCTGATGAAACTTCTGTAGAAGTTTGTGAATCCTAAAATCTTTGTAAGTCCTTCACGGTGTAGGCCAATCCATCTCAACCTTTTCTTTGGTGTCATGCATAGCCATACCCTCTTGACTTAACACATAACCCAGGAACAAAATTGTGATAATGTGGAACTCAAATTCCTTTTACATAGAGATGATTGCCTCTCAGCTAGGACAGGACCAACTGGACAAGGTGGATGTGACTCTCACCTGAGGGTGAATATATCAAGCTGTCATCAATATAGGCAATGACCAGCTTTCCTAAGAAGTCTCTTACTACATCATTATTGAAGCATTGAAATACGGATAGTGTGCAGGACAGACCATAAGGCATGACTTGGTACCTGTGGCAGTACTGAATGCAGTTTTCCACTCATGTCCTTCTCAGATGCAGATCAAGTTGTGTGCACTGCTTAGATCAAGCTTGGTGACTATTTGGGTGGTGCAAAGTTGCTCCAAGGCTGGTGGTACTAATGGCAGAGGAAATGGGTATTTCACAGTGATTTAGTTAAGTCCTCCATAATCTATACATGGACATACACATAGTCCTTCCCATGTCTTCGCCACAAAGAACAAGCCTGGAGTACATAGTCCTCCATAGCCCTTTGCTCAGAAAGAGAAAGTGTATAAATTCTGCAATGAGGTGGTGTAGTTCCTAGTAACGAACCAACTGCACAATCATATGGCTGATGAGGAGCAGACCGCTATCTTTGACTTTACTGAATACATCCAGGTGATTTTGGTATTCTGCAGGAATGTGCACAGGAGTTTACAGTTCAGGGCTTTCTATGGTGATCGAGGAAAAGGAACTTGAGGATGCTGCATGCAGTTTTGTGTGCAGTACTCAGACCATTCTGTGATTTCCTTTTGAGTCCACGAGATGTGAGGATTGCCATGGGATGCAGAATGATGGGGTGATTAGGGGTGTCTGTGATGCATGCAGATAGGCTGAGTCTGATGAGTCCCTTGCTGATTGGGTCTTCATTCTTAGTGCTATAGCATACAGGATTGATGAGGTGGGTCAATGGTAGCTGGAGCTTGAGTAGAACATTGTGTGGCTGACACGTAGGCCCTGTTTACACTTGTTTTTAAAATGTGTCTTGATCATTCAGGTCACAAATGGACTGCTGAGACACATTAAAGTTTACACCTGCGTTTATCATGCATCTCCAAGGTGTCCAGCTGACCACGTTTGTTCAAATTTTGTTACTGCCTACATCGTTTCTGCTAGAAGGTCAAAGGTCCCCTCACAAAATAATATTAAAATGTTAAACCTGCAACATACCTTCATTATTTTCTTGCACGCCAATCACACATCGATGCTCCTCTCCATTTTTTTCTAACATGTCGCACTGTTACCAAAACAACTTCCGCATCCAGAATTAATGAAGTATTTTCCTGATATGTCAGTATTGTGGATGCATCGGGATGCATTAGCATTTACACTACAGAAGGTATGTGGTTAAATGCATCCTAGACCACCTTGGCAAGTGCTTTGAGCGAATGCGTCTTGAATGCGTCTTGGAGGTCGTTTACAGGTCGTTGTATTTATCACTATGCAGTTGTGATCAGATCGTGCAAGACGCACTTTAACACCAAGTGTAAATGGGTTTGTAGCATTGTTTAAAGATTTGAGAGAAGCCCACTGAAAGTTGCTGAACTTGAGTGTCCATTTCACGCAGGCATTTCTCATTGTTGTCAGATAACGTCCTTGAACGGCCGTGAAAAAGTTCCAGAGACTTTCTGACTCCTCTGCATTCATGTTGAGGCAAAGCAATTTGTTAGGATGAGGCAGACCCATGAAATGCCATGTGATCTTCATATTTGGACTGACAAACAAAAAGAGAAGCTGGTTATTTTTCTAATGCTTCACTTAGCTCCGTCTCCATGTTCTCTGTGGTTGGATGATTTTGTAATTGGTTTCTTTACCTTCTTCAAGCATATTTGTTCTAAGCCCACTTTCTTATGGTACATAATTATAAAAATTATATTCTTAGTGCATGAAACGTTACTACAAGTATAATTTTACTGTTTGTCTCCTTTTCTATAGTCTATAGCCTTTGTGGTGAAATAGAAAAGACTGTACACAAGCAATAGCTCAGAAACTCTGTGTTTCAATCTCTGTAAATTCTCTAGGTAAATGGAGGTGTGTCAACTTCAGCTCCAGTTTTTATTACATACCTAATGAGAGCAAGAGCTGGAATGAGAGCAGACAGGACTGCAGGAACAAAGGAGCAGACCTGGTGATCATAAACAGCAAAGAGGAACAGGTGAGAGAGAGAGCGAAAGAGACAGAGAGAGAGAGAGAGAGAGAGAGAGAGAGAGAGAGAGAGAGAGAGAGACTAAAGCCTTTAATATTATACTGTTCTTTACAGGACTTCATTGGTAGTCAGCTGAAACTAGGCAACAGTCAAGCTTGGATTGGTCTGAGTGACAGAGATAAAGAGGGAGACTGGAAATGGGTGGACGGTACACCACTGAACACTTCGTAAGAAACTGAGCTTCTATCTGTGTCTCTTTTTTAAGGTGCAATACAATTGTATAACATCTTAACATTCTTAACATTCTCCTGCTTGGAAAACTGTTTATTGAAAAAAGATTATTATGTATCATATTCATATTTTTTATATTGTGCCAATTTACCTTTCAGTAAACAGAGGCTGAGAGGATTCAGTTAACTGTGTGAAATTGAAGGAAACTGAACACTGATTTGAGTCTGATTCTAATATTCTGGGTTTCAGATACTGGTCTTCAGGGAAACCACGTAATGAGAACTGTGCTGTAATTTTCACTTCTTCAAAAGTGAACTTCTGGAATGACTTGAAGTGCTCTGAAAAACGATTCTGGATCTGTGAGAAACGCGTTTCTCAGTGATGTGTGTCCTTTTTATCATGAAATGTGCTTATACACAAACTGAGCCAAATCTATATTTTGATCTATTACAATGCCAATTTTGTATGTACTTGTTTTCTCAGAATGACTTAGTAATTAGTCAGTGAAAAATGGTGCACAGAGACTGTTCATGTCTGATCATGGATTTACAGCTTTGTAGATCTGTGATGATGAAAGCAGTATAATTGAGATAACTGTATTTCAAGAGTCCATCTCAGTGTATCTGACTCTGTTAAATCAGTATAAACCTGAGATTATGTTTTTTTTTTTGCTCTCATTATAACTCTGCATGTTAAAAACATCATGGTGATAAATACGTATAGTCAATATCAATCATAGCATCCTGAATACACAGACAGCGCAGCAACAAGCCAAAATTACACATGGCAAATGACAAATTACAGATGAGCTATAAAATCCCGATAAATCAAAGGGACCAGTTACAGAAAGAGAAAGATGGACTTCAGAACATGTTGGCAGCTATAGGTGAGAAAATATTTTAAATCCTCAGTCAGTAATTTTAAATGAGGATCAAGGCAACTCAGAAAACATACATTTGGTTTGTTCCAGTTTTCATTAATGTCCATTTTAGCTCAGTGCTGCTGAATTCTTGATTTTGATTGGTCAGAAAGTGCTGATTTATTTTTTACAACCGCAGCTCTGACAGTAGGCTGTAATTCAGGTCACTAGTTTGTAACACTTTACAATACTGTGCACAACTATTTTAATGTGTGAACTAATGCTTAATTGATGATTAATTAATACGAGCTATATATGAAATAATGAAGCGTATATATTAACAAACAACAGAGTCATGTGTACACAGCCATTAATAAATGTAATTGTTAAGCATTAATTAACCTGTTACTGATTTTCTGAATTAATATCATTAATTACAATATTAATGGGCTATACATTTGACTGTGCAGTGCTACTGGTATCTGGGAACTAAACAAACTTTGCATAAAGTGCAAATGATGGTTTAAATATATACAGTTGGTTGTTTCTCTGATTAATACTGCCTTCCATCCATCACACAATAATAACTTCTCTATTATATTGATTTCCCTATTTCATAGAGACACCGTAATTATCCCTTTCGGTAAATTCACACACAAAAGGCCAGGGACATTGTAATTATCCATTTTAGTGAGTTTTTTTTTAAAGATAAATCAGAGATGTCTCAGATTGTTGAGTATAGGAGCTACACTGAGGAGAGAGGAGAGCGCATCGAGAGGCTGGAGGAAATCTACGAGAGTGCAGACACTGTTAGAGGTCACAATCCCAAAACAGAGACGGAGGATACCAACACGAAGACTCAGCACACAGGTAAAAATAAATAAATAAATAAATAAATGAATAAATAAAAGTATGCATGGTTTATTGAAGAAGATGGGAAACAAGTCACACAATTAAACCCTTTATAACAGCTTTAAGTCTCAATTTATTGAGAGCTAAAAGAGTTTTATAGAGTCTTGAACATTGCTTAAAATAGATGTTTTTGGTAAATAAGATTTTAGTGTTTTTCTTTAATTTTCTCAGCACATGTTCTGATGAAAACCTTTGACTGCAAGGGACACACAAACTCTGTGGGACCCCAGACATCATCAGCGGACAGAAATGCAATCTATACTTTTTAGATGTTTTTTTATCTATATAAAATATTTTCCGTGTACGTAAGATAGGTCTTGCAGCTGGGATCTGCGAAAAGCCGTTAGAATTAAAAAGCTAGATGACATTAAAAAATGAGGAAAACACAAACTTGATCAGAATGTCAAATCGTTGTGTGTTTTTGTGAGCTTCAAATAAGCCATTTATATCTACACAGGGCCACGTCTAATGGAGGCTGCCATGTTGCTACATTAGTCCAGAATGGAAAAACCTAGCAATAATATTCACTAGCAATAAAACCCTACCATAACAAGAGACACACCATGCTATCTTACACGGAAGTTACGATCTATAGTTTTACAGCCTAAATACAATAAATACAATTTCTAAATATCTATTTAAAGTAACCTCATTGGTTTACTGGCTACTCGATGCAGTGATAGATGATTGATCATGTTGTTAGCACTCGGATTGTACGCTGCGAGAACCTGATGGCCACAATACCTTCTAATATTCAACTGGAAAGGGAGGGGTGATGGAGGAGGGCATTCAGATGGCTGCAAATCTGCAACCTCACTGCTAGAAAGCGGGAAATCCTACATAGTGTAGCTTTAATACTGCTCCTCGCTCAAGTCGGTACAAAAAACTCACTTATACCAAACGACTGGGATGACGGGCGCACATCCAAACTCTATCAAAACTCTTATGATTTTATTCCGACATTGGAAATTTATCTGCGACTGTGAAATCACTTGGAAATTTGTTTGGTGTAAGCTTGGCATAACCTAACTCAACTGAATACAGCCATGAGTGTCTGACCCACAGGCTTTTTGGCCATTTTAATATATTTGACAAGACGAACATAAAATATGCTCCCTTGTATGTCCCAGTGTGCATAATTTACTTCAGTAGTATACCTACTATACTATATTTATAAGCAGTCAAACATGGAATTCATTCATTCAGTTATCTTCAGTAGGCAGGGCAAGGCAATCAAGGCAAGACAAATTTCAGTAAGAATTGATACATTTTAGTGTTAAAACAGCATTTTAAAATAAAAACGATCAATACGTGCCTGAAAAATGATAACTTGTGAAAAATTGCCTGCAAAAGTGACGAGTAAGGGAAAGATTGATAAGACCCAATCAGGAAGCGAACATGGGTGTCTGCGTCATCGTTTCCAAAAGCCTCCGTGTTCACCCGTCCACAATAAAACGCAACTCCGGAGTTTTCAAACTAAAATAAGCCCAGCAGCATTTCTATAAATCTCCATTTTTAGGGGCTCGAAAACTCTGGAGTAGTATGGACACCAGGCATAAATCAAAAGCCAGTCCATGACAGGACACTTTGCACACACACATATATACACACACACACAAACACACACACACACCGAGGGCTAATCCATCCAAATAAACTAGGGACCCTGGAGCAGTGCACTAACACCCACTGCACTGCCATATTACCCAAGCTCATAATAATGTAAGAGAAAATCTCCAAATAGTTGTAATATAATAGATATTTTAATGAGAAATTTCTCATAATAAAACTTCCTACAGGGAAATGCATTTTAAACCAAAACATGTATAATAATCTCAACAGTATATGATATATGTTTGATTAGGCCATGTCTTATGGCTGGGGTGCAAAAAAAAGAAAAAAAGAAAAGAAAAAAAAAGGTCAGAGTGTACAGTGAGACAAAAATGTGGTCTCATCTCACATCTGCAGAGCACACTGATGTATATCATAGCTAAAAAAACTATCATATTTCCTGTTTGTCACAGCAGTTTATCTAACACAATCTCCCCCCAATCATAGAGCAACACCTCTCTCTCTCGCTCTCTCTCTCTCTCACCCCCCCACACACACACACACGTGCACACACACTGCATCCAGTCTTTAGTATCAGCCAAGCTGCTTAAAATACATAAAAGGATTCAGTGCTACATTATGGCCTCTAATCTGGAAAGGGACTATGAAAATGAGTATGAAAACTTAGGGAAAGTGGACAAAACCCATGTTTGAGATACTCGGTATAGAGGTAAGCATGCACACACACACACACACACACACGTTTGTTTGTTTGTCTTTCGATGGACATAACCCTATCCCTAAATATGACAACCCTAACCCTTACCCAGTCCAAACCTTAAATAAATAACCAAACAAACTACAAGACTTTTGGCTATTTTTGTTTCTTTGATTGTATTCACAGATTTTTGTAAAATTGAGTTTTCCCTTGTCGGGACCCTAGAAATGTCCCCTCAAGGTAAAAATAACAGGTTATTATCACATTGTGGGGATATGTGGCCCCTACAATGTAGTATAAACATTGTCCACACACACACACAAAGAAAAACAGCCTTTTATGTGTATAAAAAGTTGTATAATAATAATTAATAATAATAATTTATACTATAAATAATTGGTGTCATGGTTTGAGTGGTATGAATTTACTCTGAACAGAATGTTAATGTACCTCATCTTTCAGCTAACCCTGAGGCTGAGACTGAACTCTTAAGCACAATCTCCAACAACATGATTATCGACGAGCTACAGGTCATATACACCAAACTGGTTAAGGAGAGAGACCAGTTACAGACCAGCTACACCAGCATGGCTAAGGAGAGAGACCAGTTACAGACCAGCTACACCAGCATGGCCAAAGAGAGAGACCAGTTAAGGAAGAAAACAAATAAACTCGAAAACATGTTTCCTGAATTAGGTGAGCGAACGTTTGTAGTTTTACTAAAATCAGTAGTATATTCATAGGCATCTATATTTTCATCTCTAACGGTAGATGTTTCCTTGGGCTATGACAAACATCGACAGTGTAGCCATCTTGGTGCAGGCAGCTTACCAGATTGACTCCATTTTGTTGAACTGAATTTAGAGTGTTTACAAAAATACTGGCCTTTTGTTCAACATTTCCTTAAACAAATCACCTGAAAATAAGAGAAAAAAAATTCACTCTGCACAAAGCTTTGACAGATTCTTTTTCTTTCATCATTTCTTCTTTTTCCTTTGAGAAAAAAATGCTATGCAACAGTTAAGGTAAAGCTAGCTGTTGCCTAGGAGATATTACTAGATATTGTTACTGTTGTATGCTGTTTACATTATCTTTAATGCTGTTGGATGTAAGACTCTGATCCTTTATGTTAAAGATTAATGAGGCACTTAACATTTAATAACATGGATTAGGGACGCACTGGTTGGTTTTTTTCAGACCAAGGACAACCCTGTTTCCAAATAACTTGTGATGCAAGTTAGGATTGAAAATAGCCAACATTTCGAATGTTGAAACAGAGAAATTTTATTGTTTTTTGGAAAATATATGCTCATTGTGAATTTAATGCCAGCAACATGTTTCAAAAAAGTTGGGACAGGGACGTGTTTACCACCGTGTTGCACAACCTCTTCTGCATATATCAGCATAAGTTGCTCCAAAACTTGTATATATCATTCAGCATGAACCCTTCGGCCGATGGCTGACGCACCGGCGCGTTACTTACCAAGTGACATTTTAAACGGCTCAATCAACTGCCCAGGGATTTTGTGATCGCTTTTCACAGTGTGAGTTTAAAGTGCTGACTTTAATCATCAGCTAGAACTTTGTTTGGTCTTGATACTTCATATAAAAATGAAGATATAATGAATTTTATAACGTAAACAAAATATAATATTTTCGACTGCGTCATGCTCATGCTTACTAGCGTAATCCAGCGCAAAAGTGCGCGCTCACACACACACACACAAACACACCCACACAAGCGCGTGCGCACTAACGTGACTTGGTGCGCGGTGGGGGAGGTGCAACCCACCGTACAAAGAGTTTGGCGCGCGTTGTGTGTGTGTGCATGTGTATGTATGTGTGTGTGAGTGCGTGTTTGTGCATGTGTGTGTATGTGCACGCGCAGGGGAGGTGTGCAACTCATCGTACAGACAGTTTGAGGTGTGTGTGTGTGTGTGTATGTGTGAGTGGTGTAGTACGCAGTGTGGAGAGGTGTGCAACCCATCGTGCAGACAGTTTGAAGTGTGTGTGTGTGTGTATGTGTGAGTGGTGTAGTACGCAGTGTGGAGAGGTGTGCAACCCATCGTGCAGACAGTTTGAAGTGTGTGTGTGTGTGT
>JAQQZR010000013.1:2373767-2384627 GCA_030068235.1 Notoglanidium macrostoma | reverse complement strand
CAGTAAAACCAAAACTATATTTGTGCATACCCAGTAGGTACCTATCACAATCAGCAAAAACCTTTCAGGAAGCAAGATTTTTGTGTGCTTCCAAAAAATTGTTGTGCATTGTTATTGTTTTTGAAGAACTGAGTCTATACCTGAACAAGCTTTTCACAGGCAGAAATCACATGTGGATCCTTCTCCCACTTATGAAACTCCCGCATTATGGGATAAACATTTTTCTTCCTCATAATCTGCCGTCCCACTTTGGTGGCTGTAAGCTGGCATAAATCAAACAAACTATCACATCACCAACATTTAACATTTAATGTAGCACTTGAAACATTCACAGCAGTTGTAAGTGAAATGGGAACGTGCAGTTAAATCACATCAGGCAGACAAAACAGTTTCTTACCAGCAGCAGCATCTCTATTAACATCTTGCGGATGTCAGGGTCTTCCTCTCTTGTTTTGTCCTCTGGAAGGTACTGCAGGTCCACAGGCAAACCTTCACCGAACATACAATGCAGCAATCAGCACACTGCTACTATTGGTGTTACTAACACTATTGGTGTTAGACTGTTAAAACATTTAAAATGCCTTTAGACCATGCCTACTTGACCATATCCCTTTGACGTTCTGGTCAACCAATTGGTAGAGCACATTTTGAGTGCCTATATCTTATTAAAACATGCACTGAACTTAATTCAACCTGATTGATCCATCTCTACCACTTGGTTTAGATCTGTTATGCTCACAAAATCCACTAGATGTCACTGTGTCTTTAATTAGTAGACCTTTGCAGTCAGCTTCCTCACATGAAGTTAGCTAGGCCAAAGGCATGCAAGAAATTTGGACTCTGTTTGGTGAAAGTTCCAAAGGTAGGCATATTTTTTCAACATGGTATAGTGTCAGAGGCTTTACTGAACAGAATTTGTAACATGATGAATAAAAAAAAAAGTCTAATAAGGGTCAATTAATTTTCTAAAAACATACTTTACCAAATGGTTGATTTGTAACTTTTTGGTAAAGGTAGGGACCCGAAGCTAATGTCACCAATGCAATTGAGAAAGACTATTTACTATAGAATAACAACAAATTTGACCATTCATTGATGTTTATATGATGCAGTTAATTCTATTCTATGATATTAATGCAAAAATAATTTCATACATATGATTACAAGTATTATTTTTTTGCTGTCTAAAAACATACTCAGATCATTTAGTGGTCAAATTTGTGATACCAAGATAAATTTACAATTTTGATGAGATAAAAAAATCTTATGAACATTCACTGTTGTTAATAACATATTTGATGTTATGTCATTATATATTTGATGAAAACAAAGTTATGAGAGCTATTAAAAATACTGTAAATATGGTAAAGATTGCAAAATATATATATGGATGTATTACCATTACTGGTGATTCTACTAACTGGCATATATTAGTATACTGACATATTACTAGCATTGTAACCGTGCATGGTTAGTTATTTTTTGTTTTTTTTTTCTTTCTGTTTAACAAATAATAGATGGACTGCAAAAGTTTTATGGTGCAAGGCCACGCAATTTTCTGGCCCTTATGCCAGAAAATCCTCAAGATGCAGATGTTGATCTGAGTGATGAAGATGACAAAATAGATGATCCTGATTATCAGCCCACACAAGCAGAAGACACTGAGGACAATTCTTTTGAATCCATGGCTGAGGAGGAGATTGCTTCCACAAGCTCATCTACTAAACTATCGGCCCGTAAGAGAAGAAAAGGGAAAAATACCCTAAAAGCAGTTTCCTTGGTGGAGCTGGAGGACACTTCTGAACCTACTTCACCTCCGGACCAAAACAAAGTCACTCACAGAATCTGGGAGTATGAAGACATTGAGGAATTCCAGGTTCCTGATTCAAGGTTTGAAGCTCATAATGCTGTGAAGACACCCTTCCAGTATTTCAAAACGCTCTTCACCGATGAGATGATTGAACATATTGTTCAACATACCAACCTTTACTCTGCCCAGGAGTTGTGGGATCCAATCAAGGCTAGCCCTGTGGATATTGAAAGTTTCTTGGAAATACTGCTTTTCATGGGTGTTTTCACTTTCCCAGCCATGGAGGACTACTGGCATCATGAGTCACATTTCAATGTGATAGCCGAGGTCATGTCAAGGCAAAGATTCAAGCTGTTATGCCAGTACATTCATTTCAATGATAATCACCAGTGCAACGACAGTCCAGACCGATTTTACAATATTCATCCCCTTTTTGAGATGCTTCCTCAGCAGTGCCTCCTGATCCCGTCCACTTACAAGCAAAGTGTGGATGAGGTCATGGTGGCATATAAAGGCACAAGGGCTGGCACACTCCGGCAATATATTGCCAACAAACCAGACAAGTGGGGCTTTCAATTGTTCTGCCGTGCAAGTTCATCTGGCATTGTCCATGACCTACTGCTCTTTCAAGGGAGCATCCACATTTTTCAATGTTACCCTAAGTGAGTAGGAACAGGAGCTACCTCTAGGAGCCAAACTGGTGATAACACTATGAAAACCATAACACAGCCACAGCTTTCAGTTGTCTTCTGTGACAACTACTTCACCAGTTTTGTCTTGATACAGAACCTGCACCCAAATCTGGGTGTCAAATGCATTGGCACCGTTAGATCCAACCGCATGGGTGGAGCCTCCTTGATGACAGACAAAGAGTTGATGAAAAGAGGATGTGGAGCTTCTGAGCAATGCCAGTGGGATCATGCCTCTATCAACTGTGAAACGATGGAGTAAAGAGGCCCACAGAAAAATAGATGTCCCATGCCCATCACTCATTCATGCCTACAATCAGCATATGGGAGGCATTGATCTTTCTGACATGCTGGTACACATGTACAAGACCCCAGCAAAGTCAAGGCGATGATTGGATATATCCTGTTTGGATATATCCTTGACCTGTGCATGTCAAATGCGGACTTATCTACAAGAGGGACTGTACGCTACTGAGTGAGAAACCAATCTCTCTCAAAACGTTTCACCTGGCAGTCGCTCACAGTTTGAAGCAAATCAAGAAGCCAGAATCTCAAGTTGGCCGGCCATCATCCTCCTCTTCACCACATATATTGTTTCAGATAAAACACTACACCTCAAGACGTTCACAACCAAAACCAGTTCTGCGTTATGACAACTACGGACATCTGCCACTTCACTGTGACAAACGGGGGAGGTGCAAATTCTGTCCAAAAGGTGTATCAAGGTGGAACTGCCAAAAGTGCAATGTGTTCCTGTGCTTGAATGCACACCAGCAAGGCTTTGCAGCGTAACACCAGAAATAAAGGGCATCTAATGCCCAAAATCCTGCTGTTTCAGGTGGTTCTGTTGCACGACCACACATTTGAGGAAGTTCTATGGATTTCTCTGAGAAGTTTTTAGAGAATCCTAGAATTTTATTTGAGTTTTACTAATTTGTTGAAGTATTTTACAATAAAGGGTTACTATAAAGAATTTTACCATAAATGGAAATCTCGACCAGGTAGAGGCCTATATTTAAAAAAACTGTGGTGTTAACTGAAAAAAAAATTAAACATTATTGTTATTAAATTAATTAATAACAATTAATTAAAAAATGCAAAGAAAAATTTTTTCATTGGCTTTTTCTTGGTGTGGACATTAAAGGGATATCCCCACTGCCCACATGATGATGTTGTTGTCATGACAACACCAGTACTTCATATGAGCTTGTTGAACATCTCATTCCAGATTTATTCCTCTTTGCTGTTATAATGCGCTCTGCTCTTCTGTTTGGCTTCCCACTAGATGTTAGAGCGAGGCTGTGGGGATTTGTGTTCATTCAGCTACAAGAGTATTAGTGAGGTCAGGTGCTGATGTTGGAATGTCGAGGAGGCTCCAGTTCCAGTTCATCCCAAAGGTGTTCAGTGGGGTTGAGGTCAGGGCTCTGTGCAGGACACTCGATTTCTTCCACTCCAACCTTAACACACCGTTGTGTCCTATTAACCTAAACACCATGTCGTCATGGAGCTGGCTTTATGCACAGGTGCATTGTCATGCTGGAACAGGTTTGGGTCTCTTATTTCCAGTGAAGGGAAATTGTAATGCTACAGCATATAGAGACATTCTATAAAATTGAGTGCTTCAGACTTGTGAACAGTTTGGTGAAGAAATGCATATTATTCCTTACCCTGAGACCAGTTTCGACCAGTTTCTCCCATGCCCCCAAACTTCCTGCAACCTTTCATTACCATGAAAGTTCAAGCTTTGGAACTCTGTCTATTTCAGCAGAGTGAACAGATGAGGAGGTGAGACAACTAAAGGACTAAAGTTCTAATGCATTGCCCTCTTTCAGTAGACATGGTGCAACATGTTGATGAGACATTTAAATTAAAAAAGCTTAACTTAAAGTTTTAGGAAAGTTTTCATTACACAACAAATCTTGGACACAACAGAAGATACTAATGATTAATTATAAAAAACAATGTGAAAGTCTACAGGGTGGAGTTTTCCTTTAATATATACAGACTGATTAATTAATTAAGACCGCCCTCTACTGACAAGTATAACAACTGCAAGAGTAACAAGTATAAAGGTCTAAAAATGAAAAAGGGTTTCACAAACTCAATATTTTGAAGTAAAACACCTTTCACGATTTAAAACTAAATTTTATCTTTCATAAAATATAATCCAAAATCAACCCAAGTTACTGACAGACACAGAACAGGGCTTAAATAAATAAATACATAAATAGTGCTAAAAAAGCAGCTGTACCTTCATTCTCCTCATCAGACAGCTCCTCTGGACCAGCCAGTGGCAAGAGCAGGAAGGGCAAAATATCCACTGCGTCACTTAGCAACCACTCATGATGAACTGCGACACAAATACAAATGAAAATTCCTGAGGGAACTATCTACTTCATTTAGATTAAAAGGTCCATAAAGTGCAAGAGTTCTAGTTATATGCTGTTTACCTCATTAGGCTTTCACTTTTCATTTAAGGGTGTTCATATCTGGGTGTATGTACACTGCCAGTCCACTGTGTTTCACCACTTGAAGTTTCTTATGGTTTTTATTGGGTGAAGCTACAAGCAAAGCAATAATTTGCTGCTGCATAGTATTTATTAAACCTGTAAATGTGGGATGATGCTGAAGGACAGAAGTACTAAGTCTTGTTTTGGTTCCAGTCACACAGTGCACTTCACCAGTTTTAGATCCATTAAAACGTGCTCCACCGTTGCTGTTATACACCATGTCCCTCCTGCTCACTTAAACCTATTTGATGCCTCAGTAAAGATTTCCAAACTGCTACAAAACAAAATCATCTAACTGACATCTTCTGTGTGGTTTGAAGTGGACACATTCTTATTGTTCTGCTCATTCAGTTCTACAAACTAGAGACCCTTATGAACTTGTCATCTGATTTTAACAGCTGAAACAGTTTTTTTGGACAGTGTAAGCTACAGTGCTCAAAAATGCTTCTAGCAATTTCTCTATAATCCTTCATCACAGTAATAACTGTAAAATAAAATCCATGGATTTTACCCCCAGTGGCTTTTCTCTGGAGCCTTTTAGCTTTTCAGTCCTGAACTTTCCATTCATGTAATAGATCCAAGTCTACATGATTCACAGGCCTTACTTATTACTGAGGTCTGGATAAAACCCATTCAATTCAAGAGACCTGGCAAATAACTGAAAGAACTCAATAATAAATATAGTAACTTGTAAATCCCACCCTGGCTATGCTCCATGGAGCCCTCGGGTCTCCATACCCCACTTTTATTGTCTTAGAGAATTACACTAAAAATCTAAATCTACTAAATAACAGATTAATGATTAATATACATTACTGTGCAAAAAGTCTTGAGCCCTGCTCACCCCTCATTCTGTTTATATTTTGATAGCAAAATGAGACAACAGGTACCGTGATTTAATGCAACATGAGTGAACATCCATGTAAATACAGAATATAACACAAAAAGAGTTTGTATAATTCTAACCAGCTTTTAAGTCAATATCAGTATGATTACCATTATTCTTCAATACAGCCTGAACTCTCTTAGGCAACTTTCTTGTAATTTCATTAAGTAGTTTTCAGGAATAGTTCTCCAGGCTTCTTGAAGGACATTCCAAAGCTCTTCTTTGGATGTTGGCTGCCTTTTTTTCTGTTCTCTGTCAAGATGATCCCACACTGCTTCAATAATATTGAGATGTGGGCTTTGGAAGGCCAATTCCATCGATCGATTTTCTATCGAGGTATGAAGGAAGCCTGGAGAACTGTACCTCAAGACTACATTTAAAAAAATCTAGAAAATCTGGCTCTCTAGAAGTCAAATATGAAGAGATGAGGGTTGGCTAGACTTTTGCACAGTACTATATATTATTTAATATATTATTATATTAATTTAATGTATTAATTAGCAAACTCTTGGCAACAGTCACAAATATTTCTCACTTCTCTTACACATCTTTACTTGCATTTTCTTATTTATTTATATTTACTTGTTAACCTATTCTAATAATTTAACATTGACATTTAACCCAACATGCTAAAATGTAGGGGTTTCAGAAACTTTTGACTGGCAGTGTATATTCTCTGCCTTATAAGCACTTGGATTCTGACTCACTACTCTAAATTTGGAAAAACCAGGTTCTAGAAATGTGTTTCAGAAAGTTCCAATATATACTAACAGCTCAAACTTACTGTAGTCAAAGCAGCAGTTTCGTAGCGTGCCCACAACCCCACCACGTCTGGAGACTGACACCTCATACTGGGTGTAGGGAAGAAGCCTCTGTATCACACATCTGCAACAGAAAGAAAAAACAAATCTCAGATTTTAGTTAAAAGCACAGTCGAATGTTTGCTGTAGGTCCTATGCTAACACAGTTCAGACTTAGGTCTGTGAAAATATTTCTTCTGCCAAGTTCTACTGTCTTCCCCAAATAAGACTGACCTTTCCTTGTCCAGGATAAAGTGCCTGGCCTCAGGTAGCTGTGTGAGGTTGGACAGCAGTGGCCCCAGGTAATGCAGTGAAGCTTTCTTATTAAAGCCCTCAGTGCAGAAGATCTCAACTATTTTGGCCATGCCGATCTGCTGCTCCTGCAGCTCCTGTAACACATCCACACATGTCCTCTGGTGCCGGGACAAGTTAGTGAGGATGGTGCAGATGCGATCAGAGAACTCATACTCTGGATCAAGGAGGTGGTTTAGCAGCACGGGTAAAATGCCTGCGTCCTTCACCAAGGCCTTGTGCAGGGTTTCGTCAGCCGAGAGGTTGACCAGGGCATGGTAACTGTCCTTCACAATGGCGATAGAGATGTCTGCCGTGAGTGTAACCAGAGCCTTGAGGAAGTCAGGCTTTGTTCGTAGGTAACGGCAGCCATCTCGCGTTCCTGTCAGACCGAGGATGTACTCCGTAGCCTGGCCCTTAACATCTGCCCTTGTGTCCAGTTGGAGGAAGGAGAGGAGCTCTTTGGCTTCGGTGTCACTTAGCATTGTGTTTGCCAAACTGTGCTCAAAAAGCTTTTGGTGTCTAAAAAAATAAAAAGACATACACAGACGATAAGCTGACACTGGAACATCTACTTACAGATAGGGAACATAAGGAACAACAGGGACTGAACACTACATTCAGTGTTGCCAACTTAGTTCTTGTAGCTAGAGTTGGTATACTTTTATACCACTTTAGCAACTTTATTTAAAAAAAGAGCCTAGGAATAAATGTAGTGACTTTCTGAGCAGAAGTCAGTGACTGGCCAGTACTCGATACGGTTCTCCAGCTCACAACACAGCTGCTGTTGAGAGCAACACTTCACTCGACTCTCCACCCGAATGTAATGCCTGACTGTGCTGTACTCGTGCGAACATATAATGCCCAACATCCAATCACTGATCACTATTGTTTGTCCCACCTATACACTTGCTTGTTCTTTATTTTAAAGTCCCTCCTTGGCTATATTTACAACTAAACAAAAGGACATTTGTCCATCCGTGTATATTTCCTTTGTGTCTATTCCCCGAGTACTCACTACCATTGCATCCTTTGTCTACATTCCTGACGGATATTATATTAAAAGACTTGTTATTTCCATTAGAAATTTTATAATCCCTTATTTTCTATTCTGATGAAACTCAGTTCTATTCCATGTGTCTTCAGAAAAATCTTCTTTAATGTTACAGGTTATTGTATGTAAATGATCATGACAACTAATCAATATTTAAATTATACATAATAATGTAATCGGGAATCTTCTAGCCACATTTTGAGAATGTATCAGTTACTTTCACCTGAAAAGAGCGGACAACACTGCCTACAACTGGTCTTACTGGCTAGCTGTCCCATCATGCAACGCGGTGTTGCACGGTTTTATTCTAGTCTTTATTAAAATGAAAAATAAACGTTATTCTTTAATAGCCACTAATGTGGAGTTTCTGGAAGAAATCAATGTGGCACAATAACTTTACCATCAGATCAGATGTTATATAAGTAAACGTAAGAGGCAGTAAACAACAGCGAAATGATGACTCGCCTAAAAACAGTGAACATGACTAAAATTTCTCATTTGTTAAGGCTAAATGCACTTACCTTCTTCAGGACTAAACACATGTATGATAGAGCTCGACTTTCTTCCCTGTGTTGGAGATGAGTGGTGGTGCTTTACTGCCACCTACAGGGCTGGAGTGCGGAGCTATGACTCCTCTAACTGTAAAATAACACTTCACACACTGTATGCAGAGTTCCCTGTTCTTCCACGTGTTACAGAAAATACGAATATCTGTAACACGTGGAAAATTAAAAAAATATCAGCTGTACATGACAGCTACATGTACAAATACCTTGGTATACTACAGGCTAGGTACCACCGGCAGAAAGAGGAAGTGACTGACATCAGGAAATCCTACCAGTGGCTAGAAAAAGCAGGCCTGAAGGACAGCACATAGGCTCTGATCATGGCAGCACAAGAACAGGCCATGAGCACCAGATCTGTAGAGGCAGGGGTCTACCACAGTAGGCAGGACCCAAGGTGCAGGCTGTGCAAAGATGCCCCTGAGACTGTCCAGCACATACTACCTGGGTGCAAGATGCAGGACAGCATATACTAAAAGGCATAACCAGGTGGTGGGGATAGTGTACAGAGACATCTGCACCAAGTATGGGCTAGAAGTTCCCAAGTCCCAAATTGAGACACCACCAAAAGTAGTTGAGAACAACAGACCTAAGATTCCATGGGACTTCAAGTTCCAGACAGATAAGCAGCTGCTGGACAACCAACCTGACATAGTGGTGTTTGATAAGGAGCAAAAAACAGCAGTAGTGATATATGTGGCAATCCCAGCTGACAATTACATCAAGAAGAAGGAGAACATGAAGATCGAGAAGTACCAAGGCCTGAATGAACAACTGGAACAGATGTGTCCAACATTGTTCCAGCAGTAATAGGAGCATTAGGGGCTGTGACTCCCAAACTTGCAGAGTGGCTCCAACAGATTCCAGGTACAACTGAGGTCTCTGTCCAGAAATGTGCAGTTCTAAGAAAAGCTAAGACACTGCACAGAACCCTCAAACTCCCAGGCCTAGTACAGGACCTGAGGTTGAGGAAGACATTCACACACACACACACACCAACCTCCAAGGATTTTATATATATACATACATACATATATATATAGTGCATCGAGAAAGTATTCACAGCGCATCACTTTTCCCACATTTTGTTATGTTACAGCCTTATTCCAAAATGGATTAAATTCATTTTTTTCCTCAGAATTCTACGCACAACACCCCATAATGACAATGTGAAAAAAGTGTACTTGAGATTTTTGCAAATTTATTAAAAATAAAAAACTGAGACAACTATAAAAATAACAACAAATAATACATATCAAATGCACAGAATTCAATAAGACTTTACATGTAGAGAAAATAAAATTATAGGTATATTAAATAAATAATAGCATGGAGTAAAGCCACAGTCCCACATCTCTGAAAGTGCTGCTTTCCAAGAAGGCATAACCTCTTAATTAACAGAAACAGTCTGTAGAATGTGTCGAAGAAAAGTAAAGCTTCATCTCTACAGAAGAATGTAAAAAAAAATAATTAGACCTCTTCTTCTTCAGTGCAGAATGAGTATTCGACAAAAATGTCAGCTGTAAATGTTTTTAGTAACACAGCAATAAAAAATATTAGGTGATCTCTTTCACGTCATTAGGTAAAGAAAAGTTGTGTACTTTAGCTCATATACGGTATATGATATGAGATCATCTGCTCCTGCACCACTGTACCATAGGGAGTAAAAGAAAAGAACACATACGGTAAAAAGTGTAGTAAAAGACTGCAGCTCAAGCCGTTGTTTAGCCCTTAGCTCGGCGCTTTTTGATGACGTTGTTAAATCCTGGCTGAGTTTCAAACGAGTCTATGCTCCCTACATAAGTGCACTGCATAGGTGGTGATATGACAGCGCGTGCACACTACATAGTGCACTATATGTGTAGTAGGGCGCCATTTTGTTTTCAGCCTCCGAACACATGGTGCAGTTGAAATATGGCGACTATACAAGTTAGCGAAGCGGAGAAAATGTATATAATGCACGGAGTGCGAGTATGTAAACACAACTCTCTAACTACAGGTTTAGGATACTTTTACTGGTCCTCGTTTTAAGAATGTCTGCCCTCTTTAGCATATATTAGTTTATCTTACCGTATAACGCATTATACTGTTAGCTAAATGGTGCTAATCTGGTGGTGTGTCCTATCCTATGCATGTACATGTAGCTGTGTGTGTGTGTGTGTGTGTGTGTGTGTGTGTGTGTGTGTGTGTGTGTGTACGTGTACGTGTACGTGTGTACTTTGGGACAGGATGATTTAAGAGTGGACGGGCGCGGGTG
>JAQQZR010000013.1:2346864-2366508 GCA_030068235.1 Notoglanidium macrostoma | reverse complement strand
CCATCCATCCATCCATCCATCCATCCATCCATCCATCCATCCATCCATCCATCCATCCATCCATCCATCCAGCCATCTTCACGGTTTCCTTTCTTCCTTGTGTAGTTTAGACCTTTTATAGGCTCCTACACATTTGAAGTTGCTTGCTCTCTCTCTCTCTCCGCGTGTCGTGTCTCCGTTACTGCACTGTAAATCTGTAACTTTGGGTACTCGACCTGCACCATACAGGATGATGGTCACGTTTACACACTTTATCCTGCCAGGATCTGCTTACAGCGTCACAGTCACAGACACATTAAAGCCAGAGTTCACTGTGCGATCAAAATGATTGCTTTATTGATTTTTGAACAGTTACAGCAGATCTAATGCGCAGGTCCTGAATCAGGTTCTAGAGCTGAAGCTCCTTCGGCATGGGTTCTCCTTTCAGTCCAGCGAGCAGGTTGTTGGCAGCCAGAGCGGACATGGCGTTACGCGTAGTGTAGGAGGCGCTGGCGATGTGGGGCAGGATCACTAAACACATTCACACACAAAGCAAGACTGTGATCACACACTGAATGGAAAGTTTAGAGTCATCTTCTAAAACATCAGCTAAAGCACTGTGCATGTGACGTGTTCAATCACGTATATTATATTATTATAGTCACACACACACGCTGGAGCTCACCGCAGTTTTTGAGTGTGAAGAGCGGGTGATTAGTGGGTAAGGGTTCAGGCGTGGTGACGTCCAGTCCTGCTCCAGCGATCTCGCCTGAAGATAATGCTGCGTACAGGTCCTCCTGGTTCACCACACCTCCTCTGTACAACACACACACACACACACTCACATTTACTGTAAATGTTTATCGTGGACAAACTGAACTCTTGTCAGATCTACAAAAGTTAATTAAAGTGAAGTGACTTTCTTCGTGTGTGTGTATGTGAATATTTAATCACAGCTTATTTGCATTTAGTGACGCCAACAAACTTCCATAAAAGGTAAAGCTCACAGCGAGCCAAAACCATGAGCACGGAACGTTTAACGAGCTCTTCGGAGTTCCCCTCCCCCGTTTGATTTATTTCTTCCTCAGCTCTGGATACAGATTTGTAAGCGCCGGGCTAGCGATGTTCTCGACCGGCGCCTCACGCAAGAGAAGCGGAGCGCTTCCCTGTCGCGTACCTGCTGGTGTTGACGAAAATGGACGTGTTCTTCATCTTGGTAAAAAGGTTCTTGTTGCAGATGCCTTGGGTTTCTGGAGTCAGAGCGCAGCAAGCCATCAGGAAATCAGACTGTCTGGCCAACTCGTCCATGGACACTACACACACACACACACACACACGTGCCAGTATCTGGTCTTATTCACTATCTAATTACCTGGATCTATATAAGGTGTAAGTGACTAAATACAAATTCCTCCCAAGAGCTCTGTGAATTGTAATGAAGATCTGACGACTGTGATTACCGTACTCTGCCTGGATGGCCTCTGCCAGCTCCGGCCTCGGCGCCACGTCCGTGTAGATGAATTTTTTCACCTTAAAGGGCTTCAGACGCTCAGCGATGGCCACTCCTACCACACACACACACACACACACACGCAGTACACCCTTTATTAATATAGGCTGCTAGTTTTGCTCACTGTCTCTGCATGGTATTATGATTGCTCTTGCATTCTGACGTGAGTGAGCAGGCGTTCCTGTTAAGGTGAGCACGTGCTCCAATGAGAGGTGACTCACCGATCCGTCCAAGTCCAAGGATGCCGACTGTACTGTTGGCCAACTCGTAACCACACAACCACAGAGTTCTCCATGTTCCCCAGCCACCACTACACACAAACACACAATAACAGTGGTTGTGCTTTAAGGGTCTGAGAAAGTGAACGCTGATTGGCACTGGAGACACCAAAAAATGCTAAATAAAGCTCTCGTTACAGAAAATGTCACCATATCAACTTGTAAAAGCATTCAAGTTACTATAAACAGCCTCACGGCTGGAACTACTCAGATACTGTTCTAGAAAACCAAACTAACCAGTAAGCATTGAGAATTTAACACCAACGTGGTCTAAACCGAATGTACAGTCAACGTCAGCTTTACATTCTGCAATGCATACGTATAGGTGTCGTGTTGCACCAAATTTACTCTCGAGCTGGAAAACTAAAGGTGAAAGCCAGATTAGTGCTTTTGTTTTGGTTTTGCTCCAGTCATTGGTTTGTTACTGACTGTGTTCACCTGTACCATGTCTAATCCTTCACTGGTTTATGTATTTCAACCCTTAGTATTGTTGCGAAGTCTTGCCAACTGTTTTGGTTTCTTGTGTTTGTAACTGTGAGAGTATGAGAGAGAGTACGTTTTGGCTTCATGCGTAGCCTCGATAAGTCTTCGTGAGGTAGCGAGGAGAAGGGCAACAGTCAGCTCAGCCACCGCATCAGTCAGTACTTCCGGAGTGTATCCTACACGGATTCCTCTAAACACACACACAAGACAAACACGGCAGACATTATACCATCTAATTTTGGATGATGTCCATTATGAGCTAGCTACATGCTAAGCCTTGTAGCTTTCCTTCAAAGCTCGCTGAAAGATGTCAGACAGGAAGCATGTCTTTTTGATCGACAGTATTATGCTTACAAACATCGTCATCCTCCATTCGTAGAAACGCACACGGAGGAACTGACCTTTTCTTCAGCTCGTCCAGTGAAAGATGATCATACCCGACTGACATGGTGCTAACCACCTTCAGATTCGGACCTGCATGCAATAAAACACACACATTTCAGCGTTTCTGTCTTATAGAGTCATCGTGATCGCCTGAGATCTTTAGTGTCAGACCTGCAGCGTCTAACAGTTCGGCATCGATCTTCTCCGTGAGGACGCAGAGCAGTCCGTCGCAACCTTTCACCTTTTTCAGCAGCTCCTGCCGCGGAACGGGGTCATCCGAGTCCCAAAGCTCAATCTGCACTCTGGGGAGAGGTAAGACAGAGGAGACGGAAGTTATGCTGAATCATCAAGTAGCTACAATACTCCCTATGTTTTAAATAATGGTGGGTTTCAGAGCCGTTTAGCTCCAGGTCACTCTAGTGTCACCTGAATGGTGCATTACACACTCAATGGCTCAAGAACTCACCGTGCAGATTTGCTCAGGATGTCCAGTCCCTGCGGTGGCACTTTACGGGAGATGTACACGTGCGGTAACGTGGCCACCGTACGCCGAGTTCCTCTGAGCTGGAGCGCAACCTGCCGAACCGCTGCTCTGCTACACCACATCCTGAACACACTAAAATACACCGAAAAACACAAACCCTGGCTGCTCAGGTCCCCGTTACACTTTACACACACAGGGGACTTTGGAACCTGACCGAAATGCAGGGGGAGTGTGTGTTGTTTTTGGACAGGAGCTGACGGATGGGAGGTAACGGACACGCCGTGCTCTGGGCCAATATAGGCTAAGGACTGACAACAAAAAGCTCACTGTTAGACATATGAGTAAAGTGTATAGAGTAGAGTACAAGCCACATTGTTTCATACCTATAGGAAGAGAGGGTTTATGACCAAGAACATGTAATTATACAGTAACATGGTCACATGCTGAAGGTAGATTTGATCATGTCCTGAAATTGCACCTCTTGTTAATAATATGAGATGTTAAAATTAAAACAAAAGAAAGAACTCAGTATTGTACATGTTATACAAATTTGTGTCTGTGTTATCTGAAGTAATCATGTGAGGTAAATGTTTGACTGGTCTGACAAACAAGGGCACATGAACACACACACACACACACACACACACACACACACACACACACACACACATGTTAGTCTCAGTATCCATATGAGAATCTTATATGTTATGATATAATTATTAATACAGCTAATTAATGCTATAGCTACATCTAAACCGAACCCTAACCTTAACCTCAGTAATCTGAAGGAAGTGTTTTGACCCTTTTAGATTTTTTTTTAAATCAGTTTTATCTTTTTTTTTTTTTTTTTGGACTAGCCAAATGTCCACACAAGGTTAAAAACAAACAAACAAAAACTAAACAACACCATAGGATCCCTGGACCTGAGAACCAGTGCTGGGGCCAATCCCCAATTTCTGTCTTTCTTTTCATAATTAATTACATTTTTAAAAATTCTTAATCTTTTCAGTTCTTTTCTTTTCTTTCTCACACCTCCATAATCCCTTCCAGTCCTCTTTGTATGCAGTTCAGTATTTTCTTCTTATTTATATGCGTTTTGTGGTTTTCTCCCCCGCTCCGTGTCGGCAGATGGCGCAGTGATGCGCTTTCCGCTCGCGAGCCAACGAATGAACTAACCGTAGAAGAAGTAGACGCTTTTTGGTCCCTCGCGCACACTGACAGGTAACGTCAACTCACTCTAAACTCGTTTATTTGTCGTGTTTGTCGTTTTGCTATTTTTTTAACGGCAGTAAAAGGTTTTTGACTCGCCATTGTTTCCGGAACAGCTGGAAACAGAGTCATATAAATGCTTTCTGAAAACTGAACACGCAGGCCGGTTGTGTGTGAACGCTAGCCGGTTAAGCTAATGACACTCTGAGTAAGCGGCTTTTCATCCCACCTGCATTCTGTCAAACCCCGCCTCCTGCTCTGTGATTGGTTGCTAGATTATTGGCAACACGAGCGCGCTGAGCTGTCAAATCAGCTGCGTGGGAGCGTAAAGAACGCACCAATCGCAGCGCGAGACTCGGGATTCGTCACTAAACGGATGGGAAATGAATGAGGGATCTAGATATGAGTCAGCTAGCCGTAGCTAGCTCAATGAAGTGAACTAAAAACAGTCTGTTGACAAAAATGCCCTCTCCAGTTTTCATATTTAAGCTACCCCCTTAAAAATAGGAACGTTCATTCACTTCGCCTGGGACTAAAAGTGTGTACTCCGACATGCTAGCTAATTAATGGGTGAAATCTCAGCGAAAACTAAACACAGTGTGATTTAAAAGAGTGTGACGGTTTGAATGAATGTTTCACGGTATGATGACGTAATCTACAAAATATCTCGGTATCACGGTATTTAATCAATTTCTAAAGGAAACAGTTCTCTCCTTTCTTATAAAGGTGTATTTTAGAATGACTTTTTGTTCGTTTTGTAAAAATCTCATACGCTGAGTGTAAATGGTTCAACTCTGAGCCGTTGATAGACATTAGACCACCAGTCATCACCGTATACATATCATAGTCATATCACAGTGACTACATGGAGTAATCTGATCATATTTATATTTGTTCATATCATGCAGCCTGACTAGAGACCACAGCAAGAACAAGGAGCCCCCTTCTCCCCCATCCAACATGGCCGACCCAATGGAGATAGACGATTCGTTGTACAGGTAAGAATCGAAATCAAGGTCTAAGGTCTCAACCAGTCCAGGTGAGAGAACGAGCTTCCTCCGAGACACACGAACTGCAGCTCATGCTATGCGACAGGGAGGAATTGTGTGCTGTGATTGGCCAGTGTTGCTATGATTGACAGGACGGAGAGAGCATGTCGCCCCGCCCTCCCTGAAAGCACGGCCAATTCTACTCTCACTACTCTCTCACTGCTCTCAATGTTGCTTTCACAACAACCCACAGCATGTGTAGTGTAAGTGTGATTATTACAGGCAAGCGTGTCTAGAAGAATAAAGTTAGTGCTTTAGAATGGCCAAGTCCATTAATTAATCCATTAAAAATGTTGAGGAAACCCGCCAGAGTTGAAGCTCCTCGTACAGAGGAACGGGCGAAAATTCCTCCGAGCCGACGTGCAGGACTGGTGCGTTCAGTTTACCGTGAACGTTTAGTTGCAGTTATTGCTGTGCAAGAGGGTCTGAAAGCAAGGGTGCACATACTTTTGCAAATGCAATATTGGATCATTTTCCTCAATAAAAAAATGACCAAGTGTAATATTTTTGTCTTCTTTGTTTGATTGGATTCTCTTTATCTAAATTTATGACTTCAGATGTTTGAGAACGTGTTTATGCATAGATATAGAAAATTCAAAAGGGTTCACAAACTTTCAAGCACCACTGTAAGCCTGCGTGACGGAGATTAGTTTGAGTTTTCCTCCACTCATGTGTGTATACTGAGCAGGAGTGACTGTCTGCTGATTCTTGGTGTGTGTGTGTGTGTGTGTGTGTGTGTGTGTGTGTGTAGTCGGCAGCGGTATGTTCTGGGAGACAGTGCGATGCAGCAGATGGCTCAGTCCTCTGTATTCTTGAGTGGAATGGGGGCTCTGGGTGTGGAAGTCGGTGAGTAAACACGCACTCGTTAGATACACCATCTCTTCTGCTACGGGTTCCTAGAGACTAAAAAAAAGTATTTGCCCTCTTATAGCTAAGAACATCGTCCTTGCTGGAGTGAAGGTAAGAGAGAACTTCCTGGTTCGTGAGGCTTAAATGCAGGATATTTGCCTGTTGAGTGTGTTCTGTTTTTCAAAGCTGTGTGTGTGTGCAGACGGTCACGTTGCATGACAGTAAGCAGTGTGATGTCTGGGATCTGGGCACTAACTTCTTCATCCGAGAGGAGGACGTTCAGAGCCGGAAGAAAAGGTTGAAGCATTTCACACACTCAAAAATAAAAAAATAAATAAAAAAAAAAAAAAAAAAAAAAGGATGCAAAATATGTGTGATGATTCTTCACGTGTACTTAAAGCAGAAACACTTCCACAGTAGATTTTTACTCACTTATACAAGCGGACATTTTATTCAAATGTGAAAGATTATTATTTTTTAGATCATCCTCCTCAGATGAAAAGCTGAATTTGTGCTTCTCATTTCTCTCTCAGGGTGGAGGCCGTGCACTCTCGCTTGGCCGAGTTAAACCCGTACGTCCAGGTCAGCGTATCGAGCGTGGCCCTGAACGACGCCACCGATCTCAGCTTCCTGCTGAAGTACCAGGTTCGTCTCAGTTCTCACACACACACACACACACACACATACAAATACAGTAAATAATCAGCATCAACATTCTCCTGTCATTTTTTTTTTTTGTACTAACTTTTTTAAGAATTGTCATACATGACCATGAGCTGTGTGTGTGTGTGTGTGTGTGTTCTGTCTGCAGTGTGTTGTGCTAACAGAGACGAGCCTGAGCTTGCAGAAGAAGATCAACCATTTCTGTCACTCTCAACAGCCTCCGATTAAGGTTCCGAAACAATTCATTAAAACCACAGATAGGTTACGCAATCTGTTCGAACCGAGTGTATTATGTTTTCGTTGCGTTGCCACGGTGATGGGGAGTGAGCTTTAAGAAATGTCATTGTGTTTTCTGTTAGTTTATTAGTGGTGATGTGCTGGGGATCTGCTCGAGAGTGTTCTGCGATTTCGGTGAGAGCTTCGAGGTGTCGGACCCGACGGGGGAGGAGCCTAAAGAGCTTTTCATTCAGAATATCAGCCAGGTACACACACACCCACACACACTCGTATCATCTTTAAACACTTTTCTCTTCTTCTGTTCCTTATGTTGCGTTCTGGGCGACTGATTTTTCCAATTCGGAACCTCCTATTTCCCACATCGGAGCGTTGACGTGAGCTCAGCCATGTGAAGGCAGAAATAAAATGAAAACTCGCTGTAGGCTGAATACAGAATTAAAGAGTTTAAATATTTTTTAAAGCGGATGAGATGATTCACTCCAACACGCTCGTGTTAAAGTGGTGCGAAGTCGGCGCTCTCTGAAAACTCAAGTAGGAATTATGATTTGGAAAGCTGATGGTCATGAAGGCAGCATTGGTTTCGACCCAAACAAATGAACCGTGACGTCACAGGCCTCATCCATGTGAAACATCCGAGCAACACAACACAAGCTTGTTAGCTAGTCAGTATGGGAGGGCGACGGGACAGACCACATCTCTGAAACCTGACATTTCATACACTACAGCTCACTGTCTGCCTAATCAGCAGCCACAGTGAGCACAGTGTCCTGTAAAGTGTGACCGTTCGTGCCTCGTGCTGTCTGATGCAGGAGAACCCCGGCGTAGTGACGTGCATGGACAATAACACGCACGGCCTTCAGACGGGACAGAGCGTGTGTTTCCGCGAGATCAACGGCATGACCGAGCTCAACGGCACCACGCACCAGATTACAGGTACACACACACAGACTGAGAATTCCAACTCCATTATGAATGCGTAGTTAAACGTGTAGTTTGTTAAACGTGTAGTTTGTTAAACGTGAGTAAATATGGAATACAATTCAGTTGATTGGGCAGTTTATCTGAAATTATTTCCATAATATTGGAACTGCCTGTAAAATACCTAAAGATTAGTTTTTGTCCTGTTAGTGTTTCCATGTTGTTATACAAAACTACATGACTTAAAGTAATGTTTTATAATGTGGAATATTGTAGGATGTGGATGGATTATTTCTGGTTGTGTGTGTGTGTGTGTGTGTGTGCGTGCGTAGTTATCTCTCCGTACAGTTTTGCAATCAGTGATGCGTCATCCTTCCAGCCGTATCTCCATGGTGGAATCTTTCGAACGGTCAAGACCCCCAAAACCTACAGCTTCGTACGTGAACCTCGTTGATTTATTGGCTTGATGATGTCCTGCCTCATCTATTCGTCTGCACAAATCAATAGTCTCAGTTTTGTGTCTGTGTGCAGGAAACATTGGAGCAACAGTTACACAACCCACAGCTTCTTATTCCAGACTTCAGCAAACCCGAGGTATAGAATAACGTTTGCTATGTGTAGCGTCTTTTCAAGCGCCAGAGCTGCTTCTCCAAAAGTGTAAGTGTTTCGTCATGGAACCGTGGAATTATGTTCATTGTGTTGATGACGTTTCCCATCAGGCACCGCTGCAGATCCATGCCACTATGATCGCCCTGGATGTCTTCCAGGAACAACACAACAGACTGCCCAATATAGGGTAATGATGTTTTATTTTATATTTTTTCTGGTTTGTTTTTTCTTTCTATGTCATATGGTCTTTGTGTCGTCGCTCTCTTTAGGTGTTTGCAGGAGTCGGATCTCTTGCTGAAGATTACCGAGGAGGTCCATGGGACGCTTAAAAACAAAGTGAGTTTCCATTTGTTTATCCAAGACAGTTCTCGTTAGCGATTTCAGCTGGACAGTTTCCATAGTAACTGTAACCTATCCATCTGTGATTGCCAGGTGAGTGTGAACCCGTCCTTAGTGAGGTGTGTGTCACGCTGTGCGAGAGGCTGCCTCTTTCCTCTGGCAGCTGCCGTGGGAGGCATCGCTAGTCAGGAAGTGCTGAAGGCTCTTACCGGAAAGTTCACGCCGCTTCAACAGTGGGTAGGTCAAAGGTCAAGTTCACCCTCAAGATGTTCTGCTGTTCCTGTGACACACAGATGTCGTATATGATCCTGTTCATAACAAAAGTGCCTTGGAGTTCACTCAAAGGTGCATTGGTGACCACGATGCATTGGTGACTGTATGGTCACATGTAAGACACACATTGTAAACAGACGTCCGACTCAGCTGTCCGTTTGTGATTGGCTTATCAGATACTGATTCTAATACCATATCTGAGCAAGGCATATAAATTTTTTTTTGTCTGTTTGAAGTTTTATCTGGATGCCTTAGAAGTGGTCCAACCCCTGGAGTCTCTTCCTGTAGAGGAGTTTACACCTAGGTGAGGATTTTTATTTTTATTTTATTTTATTTATTTTATTTTTTTTCCTTCTCTCTAAAGCTGGCTCCTGGACAACATGTCCATATGTCCAAACACACACGCAGTCACACATTGGCAAGCTTTGCTGAACTGAAAACTGTTCTAAATAACCGTCAAGATCACTTCTTCATTGTTTTTCACTTGGGGTCTCTGATATCCAGTCCGAGCTAAAACGTGTTCATAGTTTAGAATATAAAGAAAATGATATTGGGGCATGAAGTGATGTATTTTTCTGGGGCATGACCCTAACCCACCCCACCCTTGTGTTGCGTACACACTGGCTACCTTCCAGGCAGTGTTCTTAATAAAAAGAAACCCGTGCATGAGTGTATTCGTGTCAGATATCCACTCCAGTCCTGCTTAGAGTTGTAATATAACCTTATAAGATCATGTTTGCTAATTCTTAAGCAATGTTTACAATGTTGTGTTTTTGTGTGTATGCAGAGGAGATCGATACGACGCTCTGAGGGCCTGTATCGGCGAGTCGTTTTGTGTGAAGTTGCACAAGCTTCGAGTCTTCATGGTGAGCGAGTCATTGTGTAATACGCTGCCGAGGCGCTCACTGATGATCTGCAAAACAAGTGCAGTAATTTACTCTGCATTAGAATGTGAGCTGGATCATTGGACCCTAGCGCATTTCTGTCCCTGTATGAATACGCCGACTGATAAGCGGTACTGGAGAGAGTGCTGACTGTGAGTTGTGTGGTGTAATGTACGGATCAACACAGAGTTACATCCATTATTGGCGTATCGTCGTTCTTTCCCCCTGCAGGTGGGCTGTGGCGCTATAGGCTGTGAGATGCTGAAGAATTTTGCACTGCTCGGGGTGGGCTTGACCAGACACTCAGGGGAGGTAGGGTCAAAGGTCAACGCGTGGAGCGGATACACAAAGTGTTAATGAAGGATGTGTCGTTTATGTGTTGTTACTGTTTGTGGTTTGTCACAGGTTTTCATCACGGATCCAGATCTTATAGAGAAGTCCAACCTCAACCGCCAGTTTCTCTTCAGACCTCATCACATACAGGTCCGTCCGTCCGTCCTTCCTCAATTTTACATTTATTTTCTTTTCAGTCATTCATTTTAAATGCATTTTTCATTAATTCCATTTTTATTCATGTTAGGTTTGCGTTATTTAATAAATTTCTTTATTATTCATTTTTAAAACTTTACTTCTTATTTTTTAAATGTTCAAGGTTTATTATTTATCTGTTAATTTTTGGTTCATTTATTCATTTTTATGTTCCTTTTAACGTTTATTTCTCACTTCAGAATTTTTACGTCTACTTTTCATTTTTTTTTAAATAACAAAATTTAGAATTTTTTTTTACATTTTTAACATTAAATGTCCATCGAGTCCTTCATTAAGCTTATTAATTATTTATTTATTTTTATTGTTTTATTTTCATTCAATTTTATTATAACATATTATAGTATGATATGTTGTGTTTTGATTTCTTTGATTTTTTACGTTGTTCATTTGTTTGTTCGCTTTTGTCATCATTCATTGTAAAGTTTTGTTTAATTGTGTTTTATGTTTCATTCATTCATTCATTTTTAAGTTTTTCATACATTTTTTAAAAATTTTGTTCCTTTACGCTGTTTCGTTTTTAGCATCTGCCCTTTATATTATATTCATTATGATTATTTATCACAATTTGTCAATTATCTATTTTTTAAACGATTTAATGAGTCTGTGTTACTCATCTACTCGTCTACCTGCCCGTCCGTGTCTTTCTCCGTGTAGAAGCCGAAAAGCATCACGGCAGCCGCGGTCACGTTAGACATTAATCCTGAGCTCCACATCGACGCTAACCTGCACAAGGTGTGTCCTGCCACGGAGGAGACGTTCAGCGACACTTTCTACTCGCGTCTCAGTCTGGTCATCACTGCCCTGGACAACGTGGAGGCTCGGAGATACGTGGACAGGTCAGAGACCCTTTAAACGTACTTTAAATAGTACAAAATTGAGTTAAAAGCCTTGAGTAGTAAATTTTAGCGTATGAGTCATATTAAAACGTCGCAAGCAACGGTGAAACTGCATGTCTCTTTGTGCCTTCACAGTCGGTGCGTGTCCAATCAGAAAGCGTTACTCGACTCGGGGACCATGGGGACGAAAGGTCACACAGAGGTCATTGTGCCAAACCTGACCGAGTCCTATAACAGCCATGTAAGTGTGTGTGTGTGTGTGTGTGTGCGCGTGTGCGCGTTTGCGTGTGAACTGAGTGTATATTTATGTTTGAAAGCTGATTGAGTTTTGTTTGTGTAGAGAGATCCACCAGAGGAGGAGATACCATTCTGCACTCTAAAGTCTTTTCCCGCTGTGATCGAGCATACCATACAGTGGGCCAGGGACAAGGTCACACACACACACGCACACACACACACACACACACACACACACACACTATATTTAACAGGACTCTATGATTCCATTTTTATTTGTGCCCCCAAGTTAAAAAAAAAAGTAATACAGGATCAGACCCTGGTGTATTAAACTGCTACTATATTCAAATGAGGTATAGAAAGCATAGAGAAAACTGAAGTGTCTTTTTCACTTAATTACACAACTCTAGCATATGTGTGACGAACACTAACGAGTTTCCGGTGGAAGCTGTCGGAGCCAAATACATATTTTGGTTTTGATTTGATCTTTGCTTCCTGTTTAGTTTGAAAGTGCCTTCTCTCACAAGCCCTCCATGTACAACATGTTCTGGCAGAAGCACGTGTCGGCTGTAGATGTATTACAGGTAAGGGAGAGTTTTTTTAAATGGAATATGATTTCTTATTTCTAGTACTTATTCTCAATGCATGCGGATGTCTGTGTATATATCTGTTTGTTTTGTAGAGGATGACAGCCGGCGAGAGCATGGAGGGAGCGTTTCAAGTCGTTAAGGTGTTGCGACATCGCCCCACACGCTGGGAGCACTGCCTGGCCTTCGCTCGCCTCAAATTCGACAAATACTTCAAGAGAAAGGTACAGTTACAGGAAGCACTAAAACAGCACTAACGCTACTCTAAAACACGGCAGACCATGAGGAGGCCCAGACTGAAACTTGAAATACGTCCATTAAGGGTCGCCTTTTTTTTTTTTTTTTTTTTTTTAACGCTAAATTAGCTAGTGTGAAATCAGAAATGCATTGCGGACTTTTTTGATGTAATAACTGCATAGTGACTATACCATATTGTGTTTATTACATGTTAATAACATGCACGTTTAATTTCAGGCACTACAACTACTGCACTCATTTCCACTGGATACACGGCTGAAAGACGGCAGTAAGTGTCTCACACGTCCCAGGATGTGCTTAGAGTCATCAGAGATGTTAAGCATCACCGGCTAAAACATCTGCTCTCATTCCAAACTGATCGATTGATTTGTGTTGTCGTTTTTTTTCTTCCCCCCTCCAGCTCTTTTCTGGCAGTCTCCCAAACGACCTCCATCCCCTATCGAGTTTGAGCTCAAAGACCAGCTGTGAGTGAATGCAGATTTCAAAGTTCCAAGATTAATGGAACTGATCCATTTAACCGACTATATGATGTATTTTATTCGTGTAACCTCATTTACTTTAGGCACTTTGGTTTCGTGGTCAGCACGGCTCGGCTGTTTGCAGGAATTTACAACATTCCGTATTCAGAAAAGGTGAATTGTGTCCCCGCCCCCCCCAATATTTTAATAGTTTTTTTTATTCGCTGTGGTCACGTTTTCTATATTTCTTTTGACAATAGGACCTCAGTTACGAGGCTGTGGCAAGTGTTTTGGCTGAAGTCAAGGTTCCAGAGTACAAGCCGGCAGAGAAGGTATCCGCTCGTACCTCATACGTTTTAAATTAGCGTTTAAATCCATCAGTTGGATCGGTTATTAGCTTCTCAGGATGACCTCTGTAATGAAAACTGCATGCTATGGGTTCGTGCAAGATGAATGATATTCTAAAAGGTGTCTAATTCCTGAAAAACCATGATGTTCGCACTGCTTACGGTCATGTCAGAGTGCGTGACACAGTTTTCCAGATTTCTGTGAAAAGAAAACCTGCTGTAGACTTGCTCAGCAGTAATTCACAGCTGTCCAGATGTTATTTTTTTTCAAAGTTTCACAATGAAAAAGTATCAAAATTAATCATAGAAAACTAGAATTCAGTATGAGTATAGATTCAGTCTGTGTGCAGTAATATGTATATATTTTGTGTGTGTGTGTGTTAGCATATAGAGACTGATGAAACAGTTAAGAAGCCTGATCAGATGAAGCTGACGGTGAGCAGTGAGGAGGAAAGGGAAGCCATATTGCATCTGGAGGAGGCCATCACATCTGGTTTTATACCAGGTACACAAGCGCGTGCGCACACACACACAAATGCGCACACGCACATACACCTTTCAGATAAAAAGCTTGAAGGCTGCATAACATACAATACGTCTGCTTAACAGACCCCAGTCGAGTGACGTAGGACATCATCACGTTCGCATGTCATTCGTTTTCTCTCTCTCTCGCTCCTCTATAGAGGGCGTGCGTATGACACCGTTGCTTTTTGAGAAGGACGACGACACGAACGGTCATTTGGATTTCGTGCAGTCGGCGTCAGCCCTGAGAGCCCACATGTACGCAATCGAAGCCGCCGATCGTCTGCAGACCAAGCGAATCGCCGGCAAAATCATCCCCGCCATCGCCACGGCTACCGCCACCGTCGCCGGCTTGGTAAGGTCTACTCTCTGTCTGTGTCTACCCGATAAAGCCGGGATTTAACGAAAACCAAAACCTAACACCAAATATGGTCAGTCAGTTGAGAGATTATTATTTGATATTTCACCCAAAATCTGCGTTATCAGTTCATGTGCACACTGTATCATGGCTTGGCTCGATGAACTACATTTGGATTTCTTACCTGCAGGTGGCGTTGGAGATGATCAAAGTCTTAGGCGGCTATGGCTTTGAGTCGTTTAAAAACTGCTTCTTCAACCTGGCCATCCCCGTCATGGTCCTAACAGAGACGGCTCGGGTGAAAAGGACGCAGATCAGGTAGCGAGAGAGAGATGCATGAACACTTTGTATTTATCTTGCAATAATGCTATTCCTCCTATTTCTCATTCAATCCCTTTCTCCCTCTCTCTTTGTTAGAGATGACATCTCCTTCTCCATCTGGGATCGCTGGTCCATTGTAGGGCATGAAGATTTCACCCTGTCTGACTTCATCAATGCCGTCAGAGTAAGTCACATGACAGAACCAGTCACTGAATGGTAAAAACACTGTCGCGTCTTTTTGCACCCACTGACTTTAACCCATTTGAATACTTCTTGTAGACCTGGATTAATTTCTTGAATACATAGCAAATTGTTAACTCTGATAAATTTCTGTAATATAAGAGGTATAAAACAGTTTGCTACAGAGTACTTGTTACTTTCACATCACATACTACAGATTATTAATAGAAGTAGAGTTTATTTGTGTTTAAATGTCATCCACTTGTAACTACTACTACTAATAATGATTATTATTTATAAGTATTGTGGTTATTGTGACAGCTCTGGCCGAGGGTGAGAGTCTTACAGTAACAGAATCGGAAACTGGAAACAGTGTCTCGAGCTCACGGGTGCAAATCCCAAAGATACCCCAGCCACCAGTAGCCAGGATTGTGAGGAAGGGAGGGACGGCATACTCTCTCTCCCTTGTTATTCACAATGACGAGAGCTTGCGTGAGCTCAATAAAGTGACTTGCTGTCACTTAGCTTCGAACGAAACAAATCCTCTCCCTAAGAAAATCGCCGCACGCCTATTATTAGGTTAAGAAAGAAAGGGATTCCTTCTGGCTCTCCCGTTGCCGTTCAGTATTGTCGTGGCGAGTGATTTAAAGTTTTGTTTTGTCATCAGGAGAAGTACGGAATTGAGCCCACTATGGTAGTTCATGGAGTGAAGATGCTCTACGTACCCATCATGCCTGGACACAGCAAGAGACTCAAACTGACGTAAGACATCGCTACGTCACAGGCACTGCTTTCCAGAATGAAATGTCACAGATTGAACTGATCACCTCTCTGTCTCTTTTCTCTGTGCAGCATGCAGAAGTTGATCAAGCCGTCGGCAGACAGGAAGTACGTCGACCTCACTGTGTCTTTCGCACCCGAGACGGACGGGGACGAGGATCTGCCCGGCCCTCCTGTCCGCTATCACTTTAGACACGAGAGTGGCGACAAAGCCTGACACACACGCGAACTCACCCGCACCGATATTACACCCTCCCTTACCCTGCCCTGTGGACCACTAGCGGAGTAGCACTTGATCAATCTGTACATAGTAAAACTTTTTTTCCTTTGTTTTCTACGGGTTCGTAATTTTATTGCAAAGCCTCGTCTGTGCCGATGCCTTACGAAATATTGTGCGTCCATGATGATGATGATTACGGTAATTATTATATATTATTATTATTATTATTATTATTATCTCACAGTCGAGGGAAAACAGTGTTTACACTCCTAACTTAAGGCTTATGATGGCTGTAATTTTATTAGCGCAGACCGAGCGAGGGGAAAGCTGAAAGAGTCGATCGCTTCTCAATGTTCGTCACGTATTCTGAGCGTCTCCCGTTCATCGCAAATCGCGACATTCAGACATCGCTGTGTGATATGCAAACTGAACTGTTTATTTATTTTCCACGTCCCTGCGCTTAGCGTTTCCTCAAGACGAACACAACCTTCAGCTTAAAGATGAGCTCCGATAAAAGACTTGCAGTTAACTGGACGCCCCTCCGGATACACTGAATAAATCAGCCTGATACAACGCGCGCGCCGCAGCACTGTGAGCGGTTCAGATCGGCATCGAAATCAGGCTCAGGTTTTTGGACAACTCGAGCTCGCTCAGAATTTCCAGCCCGCTGTGATTTTTTTTTTTTCCTGTAGCACACGGTCCTGAAGAGCGAGGAAGAAGCGCAAGGAAGCGCGAGACTTCCTTTAAAATCTCCCGACGTTCCTGCGCCCGGAACTCCACGTAACCACGGCGTCCTCTGTATCCATGACTAAAATGATGTCAGACATTTCACAGCTAAAAACAACAGCAGATAGCTAAACGACGTATGATATTACACAACATGACTGTGACTGGAGTACTCCGTTTGAAGGTCTAATCAAAAATAAACTTTTCAACCATGTTAACATGATGGTGGGTGATTGATTTATTTATTTATTTATTTTGTTTTAAGTCAGGTTCGCATGCTTTCTATAGGTTAGGCAATAATCAATGATCTTATCCTATCCATTTGCTCGAAACAAATAAAGTATTTGCTAGAACTCCTACTCATTTGAGAACGTCATGTCAGCGGTGTCAGGCTGCAGGATGCCCCCGCTCTCACACACCTGATCCAGAATTAGGTGAAGTGTTGATTTTGGTGTGTTGATGCAGAGGAACAATAAACCCTCCGGTGCTGTGGTTTCCTCAGCATCCAAGTCGTATTGATGATCAAAGCATGCTACAAATCGTGCTCTTCAAAGACTTTGGGAATGTGCGTGCGTGTGTGTGTGTGCGTGTGAGAGAGAGACTGCAGCATGCCATGATGATCGGGTTTGCCTTCAGGCCGCTAGGCTAGCCCTGGCCTCTGCAGGGACGGAGACGTGCTTTGATCAGACGTGTGCACGTGTGAGTGAGTGTGCATTTCTTCCTCCTTTGACAGGGAAACGGTCCCGGTCGCCTTGGCAACAAGCCCGCATTCACAGAGCTGATCTGTAAAGCCACTGAATTATGACAAGACATCGTTCCACATGTATAAAGTGTTTCATCACATGCGTGTAATACGTCCTGAGCAGCACCTCCACGTTATAGCGCAGGACGTCCTCCAGCAGGGGGCAGCACAGGGGCTGCTGAGTTTAATCAGGCACCTTGGACTGAACAGAGTTAAAGTCTTGAATTTAGTTTTTTTGGGCAACACATTCGATGTTGCCATTGTGTAGCTGCACGCAGTCAGTGTTTACTGCAGAAGTTCGTAAACTGTCTGTTCACTGAACCGCAGCGGCCAAACACTCGCCAGTCTTCACTAACTGACACACTTTACTCAACATGAACCTAGAACCACTTTAGTGAATACAGTTCAGTACAGTTCTCACCTGTGCTGCAACTATACATTTCCCCTCTTCATCTTCCTCTTCCTCCATTCACAGTCCCAAATAGAGCTGTCCAATTTCTACCTCTTTCTTTTCATTTTCATTTTCCTTCCTTCTCTTTTTCATTTTTATTCCTTCCTTCCTTCTCTTTTTCATTTTTATTCCTTTCTTCCTTCCTTCTCTTTTTCATTTGTATTCCTTCCTTCCTTCCTTCGTTTTTTCTCTTTTTCATTTTTATTCCTTCCTTCCTTCTCTTTTTCATTTTTTCTTCCTTCCTTCCTTCTCTTTTTCATTTTTATTCCTTCCTTCCTTCTCTTTTTCATTTTTATTTCTTCCTTCCTTCCTTCCTTCGTTTTTTTCTCTTTTTCATTTTTATTTCTTCCTTCCTTCCTTCCTTCCTTCCTTCCTTCCTTCCTTCCTTCCTTCCTTCCTTCCTTCCTCTTTTTCATTTTTATTTCTTCCTTCCTTCCTTCTCTTTTTCATTTTTATTTCTTCCTTCCTTCCTTCCTTCCTTTGTTTTTTCTCTTTTTCCTTTCTCTATTTTATGACTCCCTGTACGCAGCTGACTCTCTCTGTTCCTGTGTCAAATGTGGTTAAACAGCTTCAGCTCATAAATAAGATCAGATATCGTTGTAGCAGGAAAAACACCACGCAGCCCCTTTTCTAATAAAACATGAATCTGTCGACTGTCACCCAAAAAGTCTGATTGTATGTAAACAAAACATTTCTATGGCTTTGTACAAACGCAGCCTTTATGGCTTCAGAACATTTGTATTGATTCTTCTGTATGCAGCTGAATGCAGAACTGATTACAGCGTACGTCTCGGGCCTCGTCACTGAACTCCATCAGTGATTCATATATGGTCTATAGTATATGTAGAGTATCACTGTGTGTTTTAGGTGAGTCGTCTCTGTGAAAGGTGATGAACACCGTGCTGGATCGTCCTGCTACCAGACAGGAGAGAGAGAGAGAAAGAGAGAACTTGGGGTCATATTAGGATTAAAGATGAATACAGGAAGCTGTTCGGTCCTGACACTAAGGAATATTTAGTTAGGATGTTGGATTGTCTGCAGCAGTTTCAGCGAGTACTTAGTAGTAGAAAGTACCACTAATAGAATCATTGGCCCAGCGATGTAGTTCAGCAATTCAGTTAAACCCTCACTGTGAACTGAACTTAGCCTGTGGCAGTCTGGGGTCAGAGGTCACACACACACAAATAGTCCTGGTCCTGACCCCCAGCCCAGACAGAGCAGGAGGTAAAAAGTAAAGAAGAGCGCAGATGGTTAATGATCTCCCCCCCCTCTCCTCAACAGGAACAGACGTGGCCCGAGCTCCATTTCAACCACACACACTTAATCCTGAGTCACACTGTATTCATTTAGTTAGCTTTATCCCCATACTGAGGCTATATTAGAGTTCCTGTACTTCCACAAAGCTAATATTTTCATTATTTATTTGAACAGTATTTGGACATTTGCGGGAGCAAGCGGACACAGGAATGATTTGTCCCATTGAAAAGAAAACAAACCACGGAATAGTGGTTTAAAGAGCTTGATGTTTGCTGTAGGCTAACAGTTCTGCACATTTGGTCTGTTTATCTTGCCTTTGCTTGGTCCAAGTTTTCGGGTGCGTCTCAAATTGATCTCCAGTTCCACAGGTCATGAACATGAATCGCTGGCTTAAAGGATGCAAAGGGTGGTTAGGTTAAAACGTGAACGAAAACTACTCGAGCTGTGAGAAGATTTGACACTTTGGACTTCGCCACGCGTTGGATGATTTCCTTTGCATGTCTACGAAATAATCTGAAAAAAAAACCAAAAAAAAAACACGGTGGTGCGGTGGTTAGCACTGTCGCCTCACAGCAAGAAGGTCCTGGGTCCTCCCAGGGTGCCTTTCTGTGCGGAGTTTGCATGTTCTCCCCGTGCATGCGTGGGTTTCCTCCGGGTGCTCCGGTTT
>JAQQZR010000013.1:2325993-2336039 GCA_030068235.1 Notoglanidium macrostoma | reverse complement strand
GTGTGTGTGTGTGTGTGTGTGTGTGTGTGTGTGTGTGTGTGTGTGTGTGTGTGTGTGTGTGTGTGTGTGTCACACTCTGCTCATCTGATCAACTGCTGCTTCTGGCTTGACTCAGGATTGTGAAACTGCTGTTTCATTCCCTATACACTGTGTGTGTGTGTGTGCGTGAAAGTGAGTGTGTGATTCCTGCTTTCCGTTTTTTTCTGGATCTAACAATAGGAGAGCTGTAATGTTTTACAGAATGTCTGTTTCTCTCTCTCTCTCTTTATCTCTCTCTCTCTCGTGTGTGTGTGTGTGTTTAGTTGGAAACTGGCAGAATTTGTAGTCTGTTTTCAATAGAAAAGAAGGAACCTCTTCTCTTCATATTGTGTGTGTGTGTGGCAGGGGGTCAGCCACATTAAATTTCTGGCACCAGGTGTGTGTGTGTGAATATCTGTGCAAAAGGAATCACACACATTAACTTTGCTTACTCAATTTGCTGGCTCTGTGAGCTCAGAAGGTTTAAAATGCTGACCTCACATCCTGTTTCCTGTCCATGTTCATCATTGCCCCCACTCTCCCCGCTTCTCCCTCCCCCTCTCCCCCTCTCCCTCTCTCCTTGGATGACCTCGTCATTCTGTAAATAACTAACCAGCCTTTTGTTTGTGCCACTTTTCATCCTCCCCAAGCCCCGTCAACCGTGGAGCTGTTATACATACACATACACACACACGTCCTCACCTCGCACTCTGCCCTCATCGGTTTCTCAGTTTTTCTTTCTTTTTGTTTTTTCTCTCAGATTGCATCAGCTTGAATATCATTTTTGCAACACCATTTGGTTGTGTGTGTGTGTGTTCGTGTTCGTGTTACACGGCTGTCAGATATACTGGATGTTTATGATAATTTTTCATGCCTCAGAGGTGGCATGTCGAGATGGCAGACAACCTTGGCTTGGAGTTGTGTGTGTATGTGTGTGTGTGTGTGTGTGTGTGTGTTTTTTTTTCTCTCTGACTGTATCAGGGTTGATACATATTCATATCCATCACAGGCAAAGAGGGTCTGACAGTAAAACGTACAGATCCGGTTCTCAAGTGAGCGTTTCATCCTTGCAAACGAAAAAGACTAAATATTTCACAGAAGTGTTTATTAACTTTTTTTTTTTCCAATCGCAGATTTTTTTTTTTTGAAAGAATGATGGCTGGGAAAGAAAGTGCCTGTTGGTGTGTGTGTTTAAGGGAGAAAAGTTTGCTCTCAATGTCCTCATCCTGACACTTTTTATAGAACTGGCATATTTGCTTCCCCCCCCCGGTTCCTTATTCCTTCCTTATATTTCACCTCCTTTTTCTCTCTCTTTCTGTGTGTGTGTGTGTGTGTGTGTGTGTGTGTGTGTGTGTTCCCTTTATGTGCTTATTTATGTAAATGAAAGACACACTTGCCGCTATAGCATTCTCTAAAGTGTATTGTTCAGCTTTCCACGTCCCGGTTTCCCGCTTCCTGTTCCTGTTTGAGCACACTTCTCTTCACTGTTGTTCCTTTTTAAACGCCACAATTAGTTGTTTTTTTAAAAAAAAAAAAAAAACCAGACAGGATGAGCTACACGGCAGGAACAGTGATGCTGAATATAGTCTTTAGAAATAGTATTCAGACCGTAGTCGATGGGAAACTGGAACAGTACGGCAGAAATCGAATTCTCTCCCCACACACACACACACACACACACACAGACTGTGGTTGTTTATTACAAGCTGAATAAGCCTGGAGTTGGTAGTTAGCGTTGCGGTGAGGAGGAGTGTGTGTTTGTGTTGGCCCGTGGCGAGTGTGGGAGCTTTGGACGTGACCCATGTAAAGCCACGCCGCAGCGTAACGGAATATATATATATATATATATGTACACAAACGCAGTGTGGATGTCCGGGGCTCTAATTGGATAGCCAGTCCCTCAATAACCTCTTTACTGACGCCTGCTCGCTCTGTCTTTCTGTCAGAATAGGAAATGACTTTTCCGCTCGTTACCTCTCCGCGCCTTTGCCTCCAGGGTTCACGTGTGAGTGCGAGACAGAGAAAGATCCCCGTCTTCGCTTGATCTTCTCTTCTGCTTCCGTCAACTTTCAAGAAAGTCAGAAGACAGAAGTTCACTTGGAGGCCAGCGTTCGACTCGTTCGGGGCCTGTGTGGGCGCGTGTCAGTCGCAGACGTATTAATCCAAGGCTGAGTCATTATTAATGCATGCTGTTGGATGTTATGCAAGAGATGTAAAAACCGGACAAGACGGAGGCAAGGAAAACCACAACGCGACGCGCCGAGAGAGTCTTCACCTCCGAACGTCGTCTTTTTAGAGAACGGGACGCTTCGGCAAGGCGTTATATTGTGTGACAGGATTGTGTTACACAGAACTGGAACTGTTGTCATGGTTACAGTCCAATGTATTGACGCCGGAGACTATCAGGAACGTCGGTTTAGAGCCGTGATTCGATTCTTTTGACCAAAATATGTTTCTTGTTCAATATTAGGAATTTCCACGCACGGCCTAGAACACGAGTCCTCAACTTCCAGGTCCGGAAAATTCCTCCATCATCAATGTTGAGAGTTAGGCTAGCGTTTAACGCTCAGTCATTAACGATTCATTCATGATCAATCGGAGTTTTGGGCCGCCACTTTGAACCGTTCCTTAAGCGAGCCACGTCGTCAGTTCACTGATCGGACCAGAGAGGGTAAATCTGTGTTTCTACCTTTTCTCATTCGTCGTCTGCTTCTTATTCTTCGTCGTCTTTTTTTCTTCTGGCTAGCGTGTCTATGCCACTTTTGTCTAAATTTAGCTCTGGTCTTCGGGCCAAGCCCCGCCAAAGTCACCTGCTGGCTGTTCGATTTGGCGAAATCCGATTTCATCCCTCACGGCCAAACGAAATCAAATATTTAAACCGCTTTCATGTTTCAACATCAGACTTGGTGCACGATCTCAGGATCCCACTAGCAATAAGGACAAAAATAACCAACCTGCCGTGAGTTCATACAGGCAAAATGGCCTGACGTTTCCATGGCAACTACACCCTGCTGGGCTTCTTGGCCCCTCGTCGCTGCTTGCGGCTATATATTCTGGTTAACTTCCTGTAGCCGGATAATTCCCATGTGCTTTGCTGCAGAATGCGCAGTCACAATTACGGTTGTAAATAGCTGTGGAGGCACTAAACAAACTAACGCCGTGTCTCAAATCACACACTTGTGCACTATTCTTGACCGTTATCAAGTTCTAACGCTAACCAGCAGTGTTTCAGTATTTAAAATCCTCCTCAGCTTACTGCACGGCCTGCTTTCAGTCTTCTGGATTTGCTGTACAGTGAGACCCGGATCATGACGACAGTCACGAAGACGGCAGAAAACGGAGCTGCCTGCATGAAATCGCTCGACAGATGCACCGAGATGGTTTGGCTCTGACGTGGCATCCAGTGGATGCAGCGTTTAATCCTCCAGATGCACGCAAGATACACAGTCTTCTAACTTTAGCAAAGCGCGAGGATGAAAAGTCGGCAGCTGCAAATCCGGTTTCTCTTTATGAAAGTGAGCAGGTCGGGACGAGGCGCTTGAGACGAACCAGTGTTTTGGATGATGCGATTTTTTGGGTCACGCTGCCCAATGTATTTTTGTTCTTATGTGTGTGTATATAAATATACGAGTAGCATGGCAGTACGAGCAAGGCGTGATGGGGAGACGAGTCCTGTGTGGGAGCCATTTCCTGATCACGTCTCGCTGCTCAGCTGCTGTGGACGGAGAGTCATGATTTAATGCAGAGCTTTATCAGAAACCACCCTCGTCCTGGCAGCCAATCAGTAGCGAGCGTGACAACTGGTCATGTGTCAACATGGTGTGTGTGTGAGGAACACAACAAACACTGCCAACTGACTTCATCAGAAAATATCTCCCTCACTCAGCACTTTTCACTTGCATCAGTTTGCACGTTAGCCTGCGGTGTGTGTGTGTGTGTGTGTGTGTGTGTGTGTGTGTGTGTGTGTGTGTGTGTGTGTGTGTGTGTGTGTGTGTGTGAGAGATACAGTGTTTATACAGATGTGTCCAATGAAGAGTATAATTCTTTCTTGACCGTCTTCTTTCCCGTTCTTTCTTTTCATCTTTTTTCTTTCTCTCCATTTCTTGATTTCTCACTCATTTTCCTTCCTTGCTTTCATCCCCCCAAACCTCCTACTTTCTTCCTTTCTCCAACTGTACCGCAGTCCTTTAACCTCTTATATACATTTTTTTATATATATTCTTACTCTATCCATCCTTTCTTTTATCACTCGGTCCTTTTCTTCCTCGCTCGTTCCTTCTTACCTTTCTCTGTTTCCGTCAGTTCTTTTCACTGTTTTTTTTTATTTATTTTTATTTTTTTATTTTTAAATCGTCCTGTTTCTTGCTTCTTCTTTCTCTTTCTTTCTCATTCATCTCATCATGCCTCTTATTTTCCCTTTCCTCCTTTCTATATCTGTACCACAGTTCTTTCACCTCTTGTTTTTTTTTTTTGTACTTTCTTACTCCATCCATTCCTTTCTTCCTTCACTCCAACCTTTTTCTTTCAGTTTTGTGTTTTTCTTTCTATCCCTGCACTCTTCTTCTATCCCCTCTCTCTCTCTCTCCCTCCTTCCTAAAGTAACAGTCTTGTGTTGGAGTTTTGCGGTGCTGTTTTTACTCCACAGCGTTGTGTTTACTGATTTATCGAAGTCCCCCGTAATCCTCCTAATAAATCGCCAAATCTCTTTCTTTTTCAGCTGATGATCTCCAAACCCACCTGATTCACCTGAAAACACTCAGGTGAGCTGTACACACACAGAGAGAGAGAGAGCTGTACACACACAGAGAGAGAGAGAGGGAGAGAGAGAGGGAGAGAGAGAAGTTTTCACTGCATGTTGTTGAGTAATTGAGGCTTCCAAAACAGACGTGCCAGGAATTCTTCAGCTCTCCCTTAAATTCCTCCATTTTTTTAAACCTCCCCCTTCTAAAGAAAGACATGTGGCTGCAGAGCTGCTATTTGGAAAGTGTGTGTGTGTCTCTGAGTCCGAGACTGAGAGAGGATGTCTGCATCGGGAGGCTTTCAGGCTGTAAATGTCCACCAGCTCGCTTTGTTAATCATTTCCTAGTTTTCGTTTTTCTCTTATTTTCACCACATTCTTGTCAGCGGTTCCTCGTTCACTCGTCTCCGTCTTCATCTTCATCTTCCACCGTGTGATGCCACTGTGATTTATCATAGTGATGGGAATATAATGTTCTTTCAGGTTTTTTTTTTTGTTTGTTCGCTCTTTTAAAAACTAGGTTCCCTTGTTTAAAAGAGCAGTACCTAGAAACCAGGTCTGGATAAATATAGCATGTTGTGGTTTATAATGGATTATATTTGAATGAACTTTTGGAGCTGCGAGCCTCCTTTCACTCATTCGTTCATCTTAAGCCAGGGTTGTGGCGGATATAGACCCAGTCCCAGGAACACTGGGTAACTCGCATTCACACCTGTTTGTTTCATTTAGGCTGCAGGTGCAGGTGAGCCTCAGGTAAATCTCTAATAACCGATCAGATTCCAGTGGAACGCTCAATAAATACATCTATAGTAAAAACGAGGTAAGACTCCTGAGAGTGAATGAATGGAAGGGCTAACAAGGGCTTTTTTTCTCCTTAACATTATCCAGACATGCCAGCCTTCAAACGTAAAAAGACCAGCCTTTTTTTTTTCTCCATCCCACGAGTCAGTCCACTAATCCAGAATGATTGACAAGCGCCGAAACCCTGATGTTACCTAGAAGCCCCGCCCACTTTCTCCTATCTCACGTAATCTTCCATGTCAATTTGATTTTCACACGACGTTTACTCGGGAAATGGAGATCGTTAATGTGACACGAAAGTGAAGTCCGTTATGTTTATTATGGGCCGCGACCGAAAATAGTTAAAGGCGAATCTTTTCCTGGCTGAAAGAGAAAAAAAATGAAGTAGACCTTCAACCAAGTGTTAAATCTAGAATGATAATTAAAAAGTAATCATCTTGGCTTGCAGTGCTGCATTCGGAACGGTTCGGTTTTGTTGACATGGTGTGTGTGTGTGTGTGTGTGTGTGTGTGTGTGTGTGTGTGTGTCTCCACCTCAACTATATTTGCTTATAATCGCCTCATACATTTTCCCACTGCGACTTGTTTACATTCACAGCAGCAGTTCTCCCAAAAGACACACACACACACACACTCACTCAGCATTTTCTCCTTGTGTGTTAAACCGATTAATCCTGTTGTGTTGCAGGCTCTCATTAGCATTTAAGGCGACGTTTGCATCGAGACCACTTTCTGCTTCTTCCTCAGCCAGGCGGAGAACTTCCTCGTGTCCGGTCGGTCGAGACTCCGACGATGCACTGACTAACCGCGCCATGGCCCAGAGGCTCTGTGGAAACCTCCACAATCCCTGACTCTCTGGTGAGTATGGAGATGTGTGTGTGTGTGAATACACCGCGTGGACTACTAATTAATATTCAGATCATTATAAGCACATTTGCCAGCGTGTCTTTCTATCCAGCTGAAAGCGAGTAGGGCTGCTGCGTTCAGTGTAATTTAAGATGCTGTACTTATTGAGGCGCGGCTGCAACCCACCCGAGGGGCGCGCGCAGTTCCAAGGACAAACATCTGGCAGGTCCCTCAAGGCCAATCTCTCTCACGCAAACACAGCCGGAGTAGTAGCGCATGATACGGACGCCACAGTTACACACTTACGCTCAATGCATTTTCTTGGTTGCATGACACACTGCTTTAAACCTCTGCAATATTAATTGTAACTCTAAATGGATAAAAAGCACAGCGTGGACTGTAGTATAAATTGCTGTAGTATAACAAGATGTAATTATGGGAAAAGAATCGTCTTAAGGGGGCCAAAACTAAATAACTCCATCATCCGTCATCATGGATTACATGCACAACCTCAGTGTTGTATTTCTTACTTACTTGTATTGTGGAGAATATTAGTTTTTATATAGTCTTTGATTTTAGTATTTGTTCTCTATCACTCTATCTCTTTGTTTCTTTTTTTTTTTTTTTTTTTTTTTTAACAGATTTTCAGCACCAACCTCCGTTGATTAACAACAAACCCCTTCCGAGGTGAGACTGCTCTATTTCTCTCTTTGGCTCGACGCGTTTAGCAAATAACTTGTTTTAGCAGTATTAATATTTTCCCCGACATCACAGTTTGTATGATTTGTGTTCTACCCATCAACGTATAAACGCCACCCCGATTCAGCGAGCATCAAAACATGGATCGCTTCGTCCGTCGTTCATCCCCAGCGCCCGCTAAATAAATTAGATTTCGGAATAATTCAGTTTTGCGCGTCCAGACCGAGCGCATCGCGACGTGCCGCCGGAGCGCCGACAGCCCGAGTTTTCCATGTGCTTACGGCATGCATTACAGAGAAGTGGCTCCAGATGCCTTCCTGACAGTGGTCTGGCACATATTTGAAGCATGGAAACTGATCTCAGAGCAGCTCTCGTTGCTTCGTAAAAGCAACAGTAATGTAATTAAGTATAAAGACCTCGACCAAAAAAAAAAAAGATACGTAGGCGTCGCATGTACAAATACCAAGACTGAAACCAAACTCGCTATTTTACCCTTTAACCTCCAGGAGACATTGACTGGTTGGTGATTGTCCAGATCCTCCCGGCGACATTCCTTCGCTTCGTTTCACTGTAGTTACTGAATAATAGACGATGAAGATGAAGATGAATAACTGAATAATAAGTAAGGACCTGGGGAAAATACAAAAAATCTCTGCTATAAAAATGCTGGGTTTTTTTTGCTTATATAATTGAAGAATGATGTAATCTCTGTAAATATAATTAAGCAAATTTGTATGAAAAGTTTGTGGACTCCCCCTTCTCTCTTTCTCCCAGCCATGATGTCAGTCTGCGTGCCCTCCCCGCATAGCTCCTCCCCTTCCATGGATGCAGCCAACTGCAACGGACCTACAGTGACTCCTCCCACCTCACTGAGCCTACGCACCTCCCACAACCAACTGCTCAGCAGCGATGTGGTCAATCAGGGCCAGGCCACGCCCCCAAAGTGTCGCAAGAAGTACGCACTAATGAGCATGCAGAGCGCCATGGGGCTCGGTGACGGCACGGCACCGCCCCCTCCGTCGTCCTCCTCCTCCTCGTCCTCCGTCACGGGTAACGCTACCAATCTAAAGCTGGCGAAGAACGGCGCGAACCAGCTACGCAAAGCGGCCGAGCTGCAAGACCAAAACAAAAACACGACGAGCGAAGACGACGTAGGAAACCTCACGGCCGACTCGGATCACGAGCTGGAGTTGAGCGTCGACAGCCCGACCGAGCCGGATGAGTTCGACGAGCCGGCTGACAAGGACTCGGGCGATTTCCTTAACGACGAGGCCGACGACGAGGATCGAGCCGAGGACTCGAACACGAACCCCTTCGAGGAGGACCTCGATGAGCTGCTCATCCTGTCGGAGAAAACGGAAGTCCTCAGGAAGTCCCCGCAGATCCAGAAGGACAAGATCTTCCTGGAGTCGCACACCGACGAATTTTCGCTAGACGCCGAGCCCAGGGCGCAGGATTATGATGTCACAGTCCCACTGCTGAAAGAGAACGATCTCAGCCCCCCGTCATCACGGAAACCGCGCAGCCCAGAGGACACGCCCCTTCTGTCTATCGGCTCCTCCTCCGCCTCGTCCTCCCCGGAGACGAAAAAGGACAGGCCCCGGACGGGCGCGAAGACGGACCGCGCGCTGCATCGCATCCAGAACCTTCCACCTAGTGACGAGGAGTCCAGCTGGACCACGCTGTCTCAGGACAGCGCCTCACTGGGCTCGCCTGAAGACACAGGTCAGTGGGTGTGTGGGTGTGTGGGTCCTTCTGCCTTAAAATGTGCACGCTATTCAGATGTGTGGATTTCACTTTGGCTAGAGGGCGATAGTTTAGCTCGTGTGTGTGGTTTTTAGCTGTGGTTTGGCTGTGGCGGTACAGTTGTTTGCTCAGGCATAATGTGTGTGTGTGTGTGTGTGTGTGTGGTTGCCTGGAACACACACCTGCACAGATCCACATCCCTGACTTCACTGTTTCACTGCCTGAGTATCAAGCTAAAAAAACAGACTGAGGACAGTTTTATCAGAGAACCTGATTATTTTTAATCATTTTAGAAAACATCTGGAAAATCAGAAAATGGATTAAATGTCTTATAGATGTTAATAAGGTCCTGACAAAGTGTAATGTTGAGAGATAAAGCTACCGAGATTGCGGGATTTTTTGTTTATTCGTGGCTAAGAACTAAATTACCCATCATCGTGTAAACGTTAAGCATTCAGTAATAGTCGCGCGGCACATTATGAACACACCTTGTTTCCAGTTTAATGGTGTTCAATGCAGTGACTTCCAACTGTGTTAACCTGAATCATCAGGTGAAGAAGAGGGATAAAGGCATCGATACGCCTGAAGATATTCATGCTGCGTTCAGGTGCTGGATGTTTTGCAGGTTTAAGGGCTCACGAATCAGATTGTACTTGGTTTTCAAACAGACTTGAATCTGCATTTATTTATTTATTGCTGTGCCATTTACAGAGAGGGGGTAAAATAATTTCCACTCGACCATTTTAAATTCAAATAATTTCCACTTGGAAATATTTTATTGTATTCTTGGGGTATTGGGTCGAGCTTTTGGGTTCCTGATCTGTAGTTGGTATGGAGTTGTTGCTCGCTGTAGATTGTGAAACGAGCTTGCACGAGCAACATGTGCTTATAATGTGGAAAAAATCCCGGAGAATGATTTCCTGAAACACGTGGAAACTCTAATAGGTACCAAAGCAGCACTCGGTCTGTCTCACCGCAGGGGCCGAGAACGCCGCGTGTCTTTGTGTGAGGCGGCACGTGTCGAAGTAAACTGCTGAGCTTTAGGAATATCGGTGTTTTTACCAAAGCAAGTATCAGATCTGTGTGTTTGTGTGTGAGAGATCCACAGCTGAACGCACTCCATCGAGTGTGTGTGTGTGTGTGTGTGTGTGTGTGTGTGTGTGTGTGTGTGTGTGTGTGTGTGTGTGTGTGTGTGTGTG
>JAQQZR010000013.1:2304197-2321292 GCA_030068235.1 Notoglanidium macrostoma | reverse complement strand
TGTGTGTGTGTGTGTGTGTGTGTGTGTGTGTGTGTGTGTGTGTGTGTGTGTGTGTAAAAGTAACACGTTTGCTGGTATTCAGGGAGTGTTCTAACAAATGACCAAGCAACAGGTGACCACTGATTGAATTATTCAAGTTCAGATGCTTTTACTGGAATTGTAGTACGTGATGGTACCGAAAAGTACTTGATATACAATGTACATTATATTTTGCTATAACGTGTGTGTGTTTGCAGATATCTGGGGAGAGCGGTCGTTCCAGACGGACCCAGACTTGCCTCCAGGATGGAAGATGATGACAGACATGGCTGGCATTTATTACTGGCACATTCCCACCGGCACCACACAGTGGGAGAGACCCGGACCGTGCCATCCCGCACCGACTGTCCCTCACCACGACACACGCAAACACTCACTGGGCTCGCTTTCTCCTTCACCCACTCCCGACCAAGAGGTACACACACATTCACAAACGAACACGAAATGACTCGTCTGTTCTCCGTCCAAAATTCAATTATTTCCACTTCATTTATCGTGAGCAGCTTCAGGCACTTGCATGAAAGCTTCTTCTGTTTAATAAATTGCACACACATTAGAAAACTGAGCAATTTCACGCTCGTACCGCAGTTAGCCGGCTGAAAGGTTATTTATTCGTCTACAAAATACACAATATCAAAGAACCGTCGGTTAACCCACACCGTTCATGTGACCGTCACTGATAACAAATAGGCTGCTGTTGATATTGTGTGGCAGCCTGGGAAAGCCCTCCCCATGACGGAGAAATAGAAATCTTTTTCTATTTGTTTTTATAAAAAGTCTTGTACGTATTTCTATCACCGCTTAAGTTCTACAATTTTAATCTACTTCAAGAAAAACAGACTCCCGAGACGTTTTAAAGAACGTAAGAATGGGAAATGAGCTCTCACTTTGATTACCAGTGTCCTCCGCGTCACCTGAGGTAACTGTCAGTCACGCGGTGTTTAAGCACGAGCCTCATCGTCATCGTTTCACCTCACTCCCCTCTGTTCACGCGGACCTCGGGGCAGAAACACTCGCGGTTTCATTCAGCGATGACTCACGGTATAAATTAACAGAAGGAATATTTAAAGTGATGAAAAGGAAATTAAATGTTTTTTTGTTGTTGTTTTTTCTTCATTTATTTATTTAAATGTCGCGGGAAAATCAATTTGAGAACCGGTTATCGTGAATTGGCGGAATAGTTAAGTTTAAAAGACGTTTCTTGTTATTGATGTCTAATCGTCAACATTTTTAAAATCTTCATCTGTGCCGAGTGTATGGACTCTTCTTTAATTGTGATTGAACGTGATATTACTGCTGTATAATTATTTATTTTGTACATTGTGGCGCAGTGTTAAATAGTGTACGTCGCTCTGTCTGCACCCGTTATTCTAGGCATGTCACGCGGAAGTGTTTTTCGGAGCGTCCTGCCGGTCGGACAGCACCACGTCGAACGCCTCCGCCGACCCCGTCCCGCTCGCCCCCTCCTCGACGTGTCCGGACCCCGCCCCTGTCCTCTCTTCCAACTCCTCCTCTTCCTCCGACGCGAACGTTCCTTCCTGTGGGTTCGTCAACAGCTGCTACTTCGTGAGTCTCTCACGCTCACGTTCACACACCTTCACAGCTCCACGCGAGGACGTCCAAATATAACCGGATTTCCTAGATTTCCAAAGTTTCCATCTTCACAGTCAGCTTTCATGGAAATTTTTTCCCCTTCCGCTGTAACGCGACAAGAAATCACCACCTAATTTGCACGATGGAGTCGTTACAGTCCGATTCTGACTCGTTCAATCTAAAATGCCTTTAAAAAAAAAAATGAAAGCGAAGGCTCATTTAATTTAATCATCATTTTAATATGTTCCTTATCATTATTCTTATTTGCTATTAAAATGAAAAACTGTTCATGAGCTTGATACTAATCCACATTCTAATTAGCATTTTCACAAGACAAAACTCAAAGCAGTACTGATAACAAAGAGAGAGTAAAGGCTATGATTTATCTTCATGGCTTCATTTGTCATTTAAATGCCTTGAAAAATGACCTCTGCGGTAATAAAAATGCTGTGTGTGTGTGTGTGTGTAGCCTCGATCCTCATCACTGCAGATCATGCCAGAGAAAGACAAACACACCGAGACTCAGCATCGACACGAGGAGAGGGTAATGTTCTCTCTCTGCATTATACATACTCTGTATATGGAAGAAACCTTTTTTTTTCTCTTTTTTTTTTTTTGTCTAGTGTGTTCCTGCTCTGCTCTGCTCTCTCTCCGTGTTCTCCCTGTGCATTCATGCAGTGTCAATGTGTGAAGTGAAACATTTTGATCAGTGAATCACAAATGACAAAAAAAAAAAAAAAGAGTGGCTATGCCATGTGGTGCTGGTGCTTGGAGGGGGGATTTATTTTTGCTGTCGCACAAACCAGTCCTCTTGCCTTGAATCGGTACCAAGTCCAAGTTCTGCCTGATTTCTCCTATTTATCCTGTGACCAAGCATTTCTATCCTGAATGGGAGTGGTCCGTTCCATGATGGCCCCGCCCCCATCCACAGGTCACGAGGTGTCTGTGGTTCGATGAAGATGAAAATGATCTAAATCATATGCTGTGCATTTCACACTTGTTATATCTCTGCCAACGTTGTCGGACCGCTTTTCTTCACCACCACCACCACATTGGATGAAGGAAAATCTTTAGGAAGAGCGTTGTTCGTCGTGTCGAATGTGTGCTGAGGGACACTGAACACCAGCATATGACAATTTGTTGTTTTTGCTTTAATTTCTTCCCCTGCCGGGACACACACATACAGAAACTGCATATTTGATATTTGAATATTTGATATACACACACCTCTATCTATCTATCTAGCTATCTATCTTCATATGATATCACACGAGTGCAAACCTGTCTGAGTGAATTATTATCCTTATCTTGTCTTTGTCCTCCACTTTGACTTCTCGCTCTCTCTCTCTCTCTCTCTGTGTGTGTGTGTGTGTGTGTGTGTGTGTGTGTTTTATATGTGCACACATGTTGTTTGTGTGAATAACTGTGTGTAGAAACAGCCCTGGAGTGATTTTGCAGTGGGAAAGATTGATAGTGAGGTCTGGAAGGTTAGTACGAGGCAGAATTGCGCAGAGCTCCAGCAGCAGAATGGCTCCGAGGTCCAGCGACTCGAACACTTGGCTGCGTCAACATATATGAAATTAATGCGGGCTTTTTTTTCTTTTTCTTTTTCTTTTTCTTTTTTTTTTTAATTCGTTAAAGAGTGGCCAACAGGACGCGATCTGGGGCGGGGCTTTAGTCATTCCCATTGATGCTGAGTAAGACAGAGTAGAAACTAATCGCTGCTGTCAGCTCATATCAATCAGATTTACGATCCGACTCTACACGGCTCACGGCAAGCCTCGGCACGGCACGATGTCCGTGCGCACAGAAATCCATACGTTTTAATCCTAAACGAGATGTCTCATAATGCTTACATGCATCACTACAGAGCATTATAATCTGATAGAACTGTGCACTGTGCTGCAGATCAGGTTGTTTTAAAAATAAACTCGCACTGCTGTTGTTGTGTACAATGACTGACCAAAAGAATACAGATGGCTAGAGAACAGCATTTCTAGATATTTCTATGACTTTGATAGCATGTTCTGTCTTCAATCGTCATACACACGGAAGAAAAAACATTTACTTAAATTAAAATATATTTCAACAAATCAGCAATGTATACTGTATACTTTCTAAAAAGGTGACCGAAGTGTCCCGGTGAAAGCCGTCGTACTTCCAGTTCTCACATGTTCTAGTATTTTTTATTATTTGTTAGAATGTAATTAGCCTGATTTCAAAACCTGAAAATCCTGTTTACCTTGACTTAGCACATTTATTTACATGAACTCAGTAAAGTGTAAATTATGCACATTGATGGTATTCGGTATAAAATCCATTAAGCCATTCTGCTGTTTAAGCTCACCACTCTGAAACGTCCTGATTAATGGCTTCATCGCTGCACAGCCTTTAACCTCTGACCCCAGTGATCCCGGCTTCTGCCTGCCATTAAACTCACATACTCTTACTTCCTTTTTTTTTTTTTTTTGCTGCCTGTGATGTGTATATTGCTACTTATTTTGCTCTTTAATATAGAGAATGTTTTTAAATGTAACTGTGCGCGAGTATTGTTCTTAAAGTGCCCCTGAAATGTTGAGGCCATTTAAAGATTTTCTCAGAAATGGAAAAAAACAAACCGTGTACAGAGGCGCTTTAAAGATTTTCTCAGAAATGGAAAAAACAAACCGTGTACAGAGGTGCTTTAAAGCAAGTTTCAGTGAGCATGCAGTGTTTTCTTTGAACAGTGGACAGTCACGCGCTCTTACAGCATGCAGGTCTGTGCAAGCAGCATGTTGGCTCGATGTCTTGGCTCTCTGATTGGGTCGCTCGAGGGCTGGATCTTCACTTACACTCTCTCTGTGTCTGTCTCAGGATCTGCAGGCTGCTACAGTGAACCCTGACCCGAGCCTGAAGGAGTTTGAAGGAGCCACTCTCCGCTATGCCTCTCTCAAGCTTCGGTGCGTGTGGCTCTGCGTGTGAGAGTGTTGTCTGAACATGTTTCAAGTAATATTTAGCGTTTTATAATTGTCTATACATCTGAAGTCAAAGAAACGCATTCAGATGTCCGTGAGCCCACTTTAGTCATCTATGAAAAGTGTTCGTAAACTTCCTGGCAAGCTGACTTTGTTTCCACCACGACTTGTTTTGAAAACAACTTTTAATGGTTAAAACGTACGACCTGCCATTCTGTAATTTAATAAATATGTTCGGGATAGTTTACTGCGGTGTAATGGCAGAAAAGCGCTTGGGATCTGCTGTTATTGGAAAATAGTTATCTGTGATGCGTTAACTCCTCTTCATCGCACCACACAATCTGTCGTTGATTATTTTCCTCTATCAGCAGCCCGTAAGTGCTTTTATTCCTTACACGGGAAATTTAAAAGAATTAAAAATCGCCTCCTAGTTCTTTCCCTTTCGTAGTTTGGATGTCACTGCAGAACCAGAAATGTCCATGGGGTGGAGCTGGATCTTATCCAACTCCTCCTTTAAGCCTTAAGCTATACAACATATATACAACGACACATTACGCACAACCATCCAGCCTGAACCGCACTCCAACCCTTAGCCTGCAGGTGGGCGGAGCCGGATCAGGTCTGACTCCTCCTCGTGGACTTTTTGTTCTGCAGCAAGGGCTTATTTGGTCATTTGTTCAATGCAGACACACATTGTAATGCCACAGGCTTTAAAGTGTATTTAAATAGTCATTTGTGAATGTGATTATTTATTTATTTTTTCTTGTGAAGGAATTTGGCATGTCAAGTAACATGAATGATTTTTTTTTTTTTTTTTTTAATAGAAACCCTGCTCCTGTGGACGTAGAAGATTCCAGCAGCATTAACAGTGACCCTGAAGCCAAGGTGACACACACGCGTCCGAAATAACATAACCTCAATCTACACTAACAGGATTCACCAGTTAACACACAAAACAGCAGCGTAATTCGAACAGGACTAAGCTGATTTAGCTGGAATGCACACACTTATCACTTTCTCCTATCTATGAAACCATGTGAAAGTCCTCACAATCGGCCCTCTGATTTCTGCCCTGACTGGAATTATGGGCGCAGTGCATCCTGCCGTTCATCTGATAAACGTTTGCTTACCGCTTCTGTTTCTTCATGTTTATTTTGGGGCCACACCCCTCAATCGTACAGAACCTTATGGAGCCGCTGAGTAGATCTAGCACGCCATCTGGTGGAGAGAGGAAGAATTGCAATGAATGATTCCGCTATCGATGTGGCACACCGTTGGTGTAGTAACGATCCTTTGTGCTGATATTTTAACAACTTCAACTCCATGTTAAATTGACAGCACGAGATGTTCCAGATGTCCCGCAGGACACAAGAGCAGCATTTCAGTGTCTGCTGTATTCCTAAGCCAGAACATCCTTCTCAAATGCTTGACAACCGTAATGTGTTGGTGCAAATAAAAATAAAATAACCACCGTGGAATTTAATGCTCATGCAACGCGTCACCTGCCTCTTTTTTTAAAAATTTTTTTTATTTATTTATTTGTTTTTATTATTATTATTTTTTTCTCCTATCGACATGTGAATTATTTACCAGAGCACCATGCGAGCCTTGCTAATGCTTTGACATCCTGCAGTGGGTCTGTAGGGAGAGTCGGGTCAGATCAGTTCAACCAGCACATTAAGGTTCTGACAGCGTGTATTATTTATTGATTGCGAGGCAAGGACCGAGGAATTTAAGCACAGTGAGAAATGCATGTTGAACTGAGAATTTAGATTTTTTTTTGAAGGAGAGATCCTCCCTTAAACACGTTTAAATAGATTTCTATTTGAAATATTTCACTCAAGGATGCAGAATGAAATCTGACACCGTCGCGACGAGTTCTGGCACGGATTTGATTCCGCTCCGTTGTGATCCACGATGATGACCAGCGAGATGAAAATTGACGCTTTAACAGATGATCCGTGTGGATATTTATTAAACGTCTCCCTGTGCTTCGGGACCCGAGGCTCGGTTTACGTCATGCTGCAGGCGGGTTTTGTGTTTTAATAGTTTCTGGTTACTACATCATCCGTCTCTCTGGTCATTTGCATATCAGAGGCGATCGGTTGCTTCGCCGTGAAGCTTCATCATGATCACCTCGCAGATCCGTACATTTATAGCTGCACATCTAAAAGGAACTTCAAAGGAAGTTCAAAATCTGCTGCGCACCAAATCTTCCAAAGAAGAACATCAACATAATTCCACTGTTTCCAGACTTTGACAGAGTTTTTTTTTTTTTTCACGTTTGGGCGGACTAGAAATGGTCCCACTTTCTATGCGTTACGTCACCCGAGGAGTATACCTTTTAAATATTTAATTTCCTCCCTAGTCTCTCTCTCTCTCGCTCGCTCGCTCGCTCTCTGTCACAGGTGCTTAGAATCAAAGTGAAGAAGGAGGACAGCATTGTGCCTATTATTAATCACACACACACACACACACACATTCCCCTTCCTCCTTATCTACCCCTCGGTTAGACACCCCTCACCCACACCCCCTCACATGCTCCCGAAGTGTGAGACAGGCCTGCAGCGTTTTAATCTTGCAGTGTGTCAGAAGCGAAGAGAGGATGAAAGATGAATGAGTCAGGTCTCAGGGTGCAGGGAGGAGTGCGCGGTGGAGCGAGGGCGGAATAGAGGGATGGGTTGGGAGAGTTCACCGCAGTTTCCTACTCGCAATGCAATCCCTGTTTTTTCCCAGCTCTTTGAATGAGAGATGCACTTCGTCTCCTGTGAGTCCAGACTCGCTCAAAGTGTCGGTTTATTTATGTGGTGTTCTTTAATAAATGTAAAACAATGTTATTTGTTGGCAGATTGCTTGGAGTAAGAGTAATAAAGCACTCTTCAGGGTGTGCAGTTATAGGAAAATAATCTACTTTCGCTTCATGTCCGACGGCCCGTTGTTGATTATTTACCTGCTACTGCATGCTCTGTTGTTTTATTCCATACGTATGATATTATGGAATATTTCTATTTTAGTTTACATGGGTCTAAGTGTGTGTGTGTGTGTGTGTGTGTGTGTGTGTGTGTGTGTGGGATAGTGTTTTGCGGTGCGCTCTCTGGGCTGGGTCGAGATGGCTGAAGAGGACTTGGCTCCCGGGAAAAGCAGCGTTGCCGTTAACAACTGCATCCGACAGCTCTCCTACTGCAAGAACGACATCAGAGATACAGTTGGCATATGGGGAGAGGTGAGACACACACTCACACATGCGCGTGCGCACACACAGGTTTGGTCCTGTTTATAAATCTCTGTGCAGTCCTTCTCCAGAATAAATAATGTAAGAGATAAAAACAAGCCATGTCGGGTATGAGGAGTGCAAGTGGGAGAAGACGAGAGCGAGTGAGCGAGGATGAGAGGAGGAAGGAGGGAGTGGAGGAGGGTGTGTTGTTTAGCACACACTGTTTCATTATGTTCTTATTTTGCTCATGGCAAAATATCACTGATCACCTATCAACATTAATCACACACACGCACAGAGATAATCCCGAAGACCTTCGTTGTTGCTGATCTTCTGCTCCGTGTGTGTGTGTGTGTGTGTGTGTGTGTGTGTGTGTGTGTGTAGGGGAAAGATATGTATCTGATCCTGGAGAATAACATGCTGAACCTGGTGGACCCGATGGACCGCAGCGTCCTTCACTCTCAGCCAATCGCGAGCATCCGCGTGTGGGGCGTGGGGCGGGACAACGGCAGGTGAGACGCGCGACCACATGACGCATCCTGCTCAATTCTGTTAATCTACTCACCAAATTCATTCTCACGGTCACCTTGTGGAACTTTAGGTACTACCACTTTTACATAAATATATAGTCCGTCACTTGTTGCCTTTTTTAAGTCTATAAAATTCGAGAGATTCTGTAAGGAAAGAAAATCGGCGAGTAGATTTATTCCTCCACCTTTCTTAATATTTTACTTTCTTTAGCGACAGACACATTTCGCCGTGTATTTCATGCTTCGATGAAGAAATATTTTGTTTATAATACATTAAATCATCAAAGAATTAGCTTGTATTAAAAGAGAATGATTTGTTGCCATGCATGTGACGGGCGGTACTGTCTATTCTGTCCTAACATAAGCCCTTTTCAAGACTTTCACCTTTCATGGATCATTTTATAGTTCTGGCTTCATGTCTTTCCTCTCACAATACCAAGCCTGGTAAACAGAAGTCTGAACAAACCCCACTGAGCTACCTGGCCCGAAGCGCAAGCCTGTTTGAGTCTCTCGCCGATGAATCAGCGATGAGAAACGGCCCAGGAGAGAGTCCAAGAAGAAATCCGCAGATTCCTGAATTAGGAAACTTATACCGTGTTGCTGATATTATGATGTTGCGTGACGGTATGCGGTATAAGCGCAAACACCTTCATGCTCATGGATAAAACATAACACGTACAGTAACGAATTTAATCTGGGCCGAGTCTACATGCACACGCAGATGCATTAAGCGCTTTCTTTTTCACCACTTCACTAAAGGTCATCCTAATGAGTTTAGAGCGGCGGATTCGCCCCAGTGAAAGGAAGACATGAATGAAAGATTGATGGCGGTGAGATGAGTGGCCTGATGAAAGTTTAATCCAGTTACACAGGGCGCGTGCCGCTGCTCACGGACGGGTGGTGTGAGGTGCTGTCCGCTCCTCCGAATCGATCGCTGAGACGTTCTTGTTGGAGCAGCTGTAACTGTGTGTGTGTGTGATGTGGCAATGCAGTACACATGATCCTCGCCATTAACGAACCTCTTTGCTGCCCGTTCCATCGCCTGTATTGCAAATTCCTCTTCGAGTTAACCAGCCGTGTGACATCATTTAACTCTTATATGTGGACGCGCTGTAAAATGATTTACATCCCCAAAAAAATGCGCTTCAGCAGGTTCCCAGAGTGAGAGCGAAGCGGGGAGGGCGCAGGGGTAGGCAGGGATTGGACGGAGAGAAGGGGAGAGAGAGAGAGAGAGAAGGAGAGAGTGAAGCGAGAGGTGAAGTCTTTAAATCGGTGTTGAAGAGGACAGGAACAGATTTAGCATGAAGCTAAATTAGGAGCCGCTCTAGACGTGAGTATTGTAATTCTCTCTTTCTATCCATCCTTTTTTTTTTTTTTTTTTCTCTTTCTTTGATCCTTTTTGCGCATAAATAGGCATCGAAGTCTGTGTTACCGCATTTGTGTTTTATTAATTTGACGCTTTTACCGTTCAGCCATTTGGATGGATGTTTGAGAGAGAGAGTGAGTAGAGAGCAGGGTGTCTTATGAGGATGTGGAGGAGTGTGAGATTTCTCAGGAACGTCAGCACTCAAGAAGGACAAGGAGAGAGAGAGAGAGATGGATATACTGTATCTGGTGGATGTATAGAGCTCTTAACAGTAGACATTTTGGTGAGGAGAATCTCCCGGACAGGACGTGCGGAGGAAACCGTCAGAGGAACCAGACTCAAAAAGGAAGCCGTCCTCTTTGAGGTGACCGATCAGAAGATCATAAATCATGGAGTAGAGGAGTAACGACAAACGGTGCATGGGGTGTTAAAAACGATGCTCAGATTGTGAAATTTCATTTGCGTGATCTTTAGGGGATCCTCAGGGTTCTCTCCTTGGTTCGCTGGTGGTGTTTGTTTTATCGCTCTGGAACTCTTCTTGCATTAACCCCTCTCTTTGTTTTGTGCCTGATTATATGGAGCTGCATAAAGCCTGTACTTTTATGATTGCATTATTGTGAAGAGGTGCAGTCATACCCCCCCCAAATATGGCAAATTGCTATAGTATAAGAGGAATAAAACACTTCAGGTTGCACTGTTATCAGACATTAATCAACTTCTGGTCAGGTCGTATCACACCACTCCATCACGGATCATTTTTCCTGTCGTGTTTTATTCCTGACTGAACGCGTGTCTTGCGCTCTAGCTTTGTGCTCCGAGTGTGTAGCGCTGCTCTGTGACATATCATGGGCAGCAGCTCAGTGATGCAATGGCTTCACGTGTCTTGGAGGAAGCATGTGCTAGCCGGCTGGTAGCTGTCTCGTTGCTAGCGGGTGGGACGTGGCAAATGACCAAAGTGGGAGAAAATGTTGGTAAAAAGGAGTTTCACACTTAAAGTATGACTCCTTTTACGTGCGTGTCCTGCCTGTTTTCATAGTAAAGGGAAACGAAAGTCTTCTGAATGCTGAATGCTTCTTTCACCCCCTCCTTTGTCTGGTTCTGTCTCTCTTCATGGTATTCCTAATCACTGTACTGTTTTATATTCGGAGACATGTGCATCTGGTTGCCGGAGGCAGGCTTGACATTTTAGGGAGTCGGCTATATGTGAAATCACATTAATGGCTTTAACACGCGCACGCACACACGCACACACACGCGCACGCACACACACACACACACACACACACCTATATCCTGAGGCTTGTTCATCAGCTGTCATATCTGAAATGAGCTTTATGAAACGTGTGCGAGAAACAGGATGTGTGTGTTATTATGAGCGTTTCTCTTCTTCTCTTTAATTCCTGCTCTTCTTTTCTTCACTGCTGTCCTGGATTCAGAGAGAGGTAACATTCCCTCTTTCCTCTCCCCTCTCCCTATCATCATTCCTTCTTTTCTATCAGTCAGCATCAGTGTGTTTGGTGTGAATCAAACTACTACGCACCGCACACAGAAAAGGGTGTATATGTATGGTGTGTGCTAGTCTTATGTCTGATATTGATATATAGGTATATATATGTATATATATATTTCTTTTTTTCCTCACCACTTTTGCTGTTCTGATCAGTATTTGCATCCCACACACACACACAGTCATTTATTAAGTCTTGTGTGTTTAAATCTTTGTTGTTGTCCTTTTAGGGATTTTGCCTACGTAGCACGTGATAAAGACACACGGATATTAAAATGTCATGTTTTCCGCTGTGACACGCCTGCCAAAGCCATCGCCACCAGCCTGCATGAAATCTGCTCCCGGGTAAGGTTATTGTTGTTGTTGTTTTTTGTTTTTGTGTCCCCCCCCCCCCCCAAATGACGTGTATTGTAGTTTGTGCATGCTTTTTCAGTTCTGCACTTTGCTATGCTTTATTTAATACACGGTGCCTTACACAATCTCTAATACAGCTGCTTATCGACAAGCTCTTTGTGTAAACTGCACAGGACTATAAAACTCTGCAGCGCTTCATTCAGATCAACGCCGAGGCTCCTGGGAACGCCGTGTGGCAAACAGAACTTATTATATGACATTAGTAATTGATGTTGCTCAGCGTGCAGAGGAGATGAGAGAGTTGGGCAGACTTTTGCCTTTAGCCTTCTTTATGAATTAATTAAGTCCGTAGGGGATGCGCATGGTGATATCGGGTATGTTATGCTCAAAACATGTGAGATCAGTCATTGTGTCTTCGATGTCACGGAAATGTTTTGGCTTATGGAACAGGTTAGGGTTTTCTTCCGCCTGCTATCAGAAAATCGCTTTCGAATTAGGAAGCGCTATATAATGATTTTTTTTGTCATTGTCATTATATATGAGGTGTGTTGGGCAGGCTGAGGGACAAGGGATTAATATAAGGAGAGAAACAAAGCTTTAAACTCAGGATGAATAGAAACCGTATTAATAGAAATCTCTGAAGTGCCTTTTTTTTTTTTTTTTGGTTAATGTTATATAAAGTACATGACTGGTAACATTACTAACATTTATACAACAAATCAACCTATAATATATATATATAAAAAACATTTATGTAGAAATCATGCTGAATTAGCGCACATGCAATCATTTTAAATGGATGAGTTGTGTAATGTTATTTTTGCCTCGTATTGTGATTTTTTTTAGATCATGGCGGAGCGCAAGAATGCCAAAGCTATGGCCGGAGGATCTCTGCAGGACCGGAGCCACACAGGACTCGACGTCCCGCTGCAGGGTAACACCTCACACATGCTTCTCTGCGTGCGTGGTGATGGCGTGCGCATGCATGCGTGTGTATTCGTGAGTTAATGTTAATGTGACATGCCTGTTGTCTTCTTTAGCAGAGTTCCCCACACCAAAGACTGAACTGGTGCAGAAGTTTCAGGTCTTATACATCGGCATGATGCCAGTAACCAGACCCATAGGTAAGATGCACACACTCGCTCTCACAAACGCGTACACGCGTCTTCAGAACGGAGAAACCATAACTCTAGCGTATCAGCCGTTTATGATGAAGCGATGTGTTTTCTCAGGCATGGACGTTCTCAACAGCGCAGTGGACAGCCTGATGACATCATCAGCCCGAGACGACTGGATCCCAGTGATGCTGAATGTAGCAGACGCGACTGTCACCGTCATCAAAGAGAAGGTATCTTTTTTTTTTTTTTAATTTTTTTTTTTTTTTTATCATATAACAATATATTTGTTCATCAGTGCAACTGACTTGACCTGATGTTTGTAATGATGTCATTTCCTGTTTCAGGAGGAGGAGGAGGAGGAGGAAGCCGAAGCCCTAGTGGAGTGCCGCGTGCGTTTCTTGTCGTTCATGGGCGTGGGGAGAGACGTGCACTCGTTCGCCTTCATCATGGACACCGGCAACCAGCACTTTGAGTGCCACGTGTTCTGGTGCGAGCCCAACGCGGGCAGCGTGTCTGAGGCTGTGCAGGCCGCATGCATGGTCAGTACCTGAACCCTGATAATCACCTCTGACTGTTCTCTCCATAAACAATCCCTAAAAATAACCTAAATCCACATTTACTGCAATCTGATAGCAATCCTGGTTAAACAGCTCGATGCAGCCACGTTCATGTGTGTAAGCCGTGAAACCTCATTCTGTCTCTTTCTCTGTATTCCCCGCTGCAGTTACGATATCAGAAGTGTTTGGTGGCACGCCCACCGTCACAGAAGTGTTGCTCGCAGGCCCCGCCTTCCGACTCCGTGACACGCCGCGTCTCCACCAGCGTCAAGCGCGGCGTCCTGTCCCTCATCGACACGTTCAAACAGAAGAGACCCGTCACGGAGCTGCCACAATAATCACTCACACACACACACGCGCGCACACTCGCCACACGTTGATTCCGCATGCGTACACTCATTCCCAATACTGTGGCAAAAAAACAACACCACACTCTTGTATAAACAGACACAGAGATAACGCACCACTCATGCTTCGCCTCTTGCAGAACGTGGCTCCGCCTCCTCTGTGTCAATCATGTGTTATGTGCTGCTTATCCGCATGGGGTGACCACACCTCTGTCGCATGATACAAGACACCGCGCACATTTTAGGAGAAGACTGGAGCGAGATAGTCGATAGAGATCAAAGAGTGTGTGTGTGCGCGTGTGAAAAGCCAGACAGATCAAATACTTAACCTCACTAGAGCTTCCTCTGTACAATCCCAGTTGGCTGTAAAGTAATCGAGTGTGTGTGTGTGTGTGTGTGTGTGTGTGTGTGTGAAAGCTGTGTGTGTGTACATTGCTGCTGCTTCATCGGAACTGTAGCATCTTTCGATGCCCTCATTCACAAAGCATGCAGTTTATTTCCTATCTCACCGTCTTCATCTTCATCAGATGGACAGAGGAGCGGACAGATTAAACTTGCTGGACAGATTTAAAAAAGAAAACAACGAACAAATAAGGAAGACAACGCCGTGACGCTGAGTGTTGCTGTGTAAATACAGATAAAAGCTTTTCACCAAAAAGACCGAGTCCGAAAGAGAGAGGCTGATTTTGTAACTCGGTCGTGGAGGAAATAAAATCACCACGCCGACGGGCCGAACCCTTCGATGCCAGAAAGGTGATGTCCTGTGGGGTCGCTTCTTTTATATTGCCTCAGTGAAAATGCCCTTCTTGTTTCCTTTTAAAGCTTGTTCATGACTTGAACGTCGTAACACGCGAGTGGACACTGACGTGATGCGATCATGCTGGAGAAACGACAAGACCGTTCACGTGCACGAGGACGGACCGATGTTCGGATGTCAAGGAGCGCGGCGTCTGAGTAGCGCTTCCTGCCGAAAGGACGCAACAAACGGAGACGCTCGTTCAGCGCTACACCCTCCGCATCATCACGAAAGCCATTGTCAGTGTCTCGGTCAGCATTTAAAGGAAACGTCCACCCTGAAGACACTGCATATCAATATTTACAATCAACACGCGATCTTTAAACGTCTTTCACTACACGTTTCCTACACGACACATAATTCCGTTCGACTAGCTGCTGATTGCGGTGCTGTAAGTTTTAGCCCTGTTTTGTTTTCATGTCCGTTTAAAGAGTGATGCAGCGGCACTTTAGTCTCTTTAAATGTATGTTTCAGGGTGGACGTTTCCTTTAATAGCTGACGTCATATCTGTGATCTTGCTGAACTCTGGAGTTTGTAGTCCTTCCTGCCGTGTCAGCTGTAATCCTAATCTCATCACATCGTCAGGGTTCGAGAGGTGGCTTGTGTGTGTACAGTAACTAATATAACACTTTGCAAATGCATATCACATCATAAGCTATTTTATTATAATTTTTTTTTAATATTATGACTTTTATTTTGAGTTTTTTTTTTTTTATATATATATATATCCTTTACCGTGACATTTCTTGCGAACACGTTCTGGCCAAAAAACAAAGCAAAAAAAAAAACAAACAAAAATCCATTGTACGTGTTGTAGATAAAACGATGAACAGGAAAAGCGCAAAAGGAAAAATTTATTTTATGGTCTTTTAGAGACCCCAGCTGTACGATGTCTAATCTATGCATTCTTTTAGCTCTGAGGAAAAGGAAACAAAATGAAACTATAGAGACACCTTGCCTTGCATGTCCTGGGACAATTTCCGAAGAAGTGGACGTTGGCCTGAACAGAAAAGAGATTTTTTTTATTTTATTTATTCTATTTTATATCGTATGTAATGGTTTCATTGTAATCTAGCCTAGGCTCGGGACATTCTCCTCACCGGGGCTCGCACTAAACAAGTCACCGTGATGAGAACGAAGAACTGAAAGGAGAAACCGTAAAATCCACAATCTTGCACAGACACGGCGACGTAAACAAGTTGCTTTAGATCTCAGATGCAAAACACTTTGGAGACGGAACTATTACCAGATATCGGTGAATTGGCTAAAACCCGTCATCTTACATGTTGATTTGTTATGAATTTATCAGTGTTCCAGACGTGCCCGTGTTCCGATCCCGTCGGCGTGCACTCGGTGAGACCGGAACCCGGCCACGGAGCAGCGTGCAGATTCACGGGATGTAGTTTCAGTAGAGATGTGAATTCCTGATCACTCGCACAGACACACGCAGACACACACACGCAGACGGTTGCATTCTTGTGGAAACGATGGCCTCTTCTCCTCTACACTACTTTGTACCCCATACTAAATGTAATCTGTTGTGAGAATAAACGGCATATCAGAAGTACTCCTCACCGCCTATCTCTTTCTTTGGTCATGGATTCAGAAAAAAAAAAAAGGGTCCAAATTTTATTCAGAAAACAAGAAAACGCTCCTCATCGTATTCCTCAAACTCTGATCATTTAGTTATGGAACCGGTGATTTTGTTGAACGCGAGGTTGTTCCTTACGGGACGACCGTGTCTTGCGCTTGTGCGTTGTCTTGGCTTTTAGTCTTCTGCTGTGTTTCAGTGCTCTGGGCTTCCTCCTGCGTCCTTTCTTCTTCTGGCCCGTACGCTCGGAAGCCTGATTCTCTACATGGTCGCCAGCAGAAGCGCCGCTCAGGGCAGGAGGAGGACGGGGTGAGTGCTGTGTGTGTTCTACGGCAGCTCCTGGGACAGTGGGGTCAGGCAGTGGAGGAGGCGGAGCTGCTGCTGCTGGAGCTCCTCTTTGTTTTTCTTTTCTGCTTGTTTCCTTGACTTTGTCAGAAAGGCTCAGTCCGTTCAGGAGACCTTTGGCTGCTGCGCGTTCCAGTATGTCCTGTACGGATTCGGTTTCCTAACACACACACACACACACACACACACACACACACACACAGTGATCTAGATTAACCTTTTGCTAAATGTTTTTCTGTTCATGTATACTTACTGAGAACTTTTTCACTAGCAGGGCTTTTTTTCCCTACATGGCTGTTTGATGATGTGGTTTTTTTTTAATTTATTTACTTTTTTTAAACATCTACACCATGTTCCAAATTATTATGCAAATGATATTTTTCCCTGATTTTCCTAAATAGTCGATGCAAGTGACGGTCACCATAATTTTCGAGTCAACCATTAGAGTATAATTCGAAAGTTACTGATCAAACCTCCCAATGATAACAGTATGGTATTAAAAAAAATAAAAAACTTAAAATGCACTGTTCCAAATTATTACGCACAACGGAGTTTCAAAACGTCTTATAGGTTGCAAAGAACTGAAAATGGTCATTTGTTGAATTTGCAGCATTGGGAGGTCGTATTTACTGACGTCAAAAGATATTTCAATCAAGAACATCTTAACGTGTCAAGTTACATATTAACATAGGAGCCCTTATTTGATAGCATCCATTTAACTGGTGAGTTCTTGGAGAGTTTCTGCTTGAATTTCTTTGCAGGATGTCAGAATAGCCTCCCAGAG
>JAQQZR010000013.1:2257540-2275583 GCA_030068235.1 Notoglanidium macrostoma | reverse complement strand
GGGGGAGTGTGTGTGTGTGTGTGTGTGTGTGTGTGTGTGTGTGTGTGTGTGTGTGTGTGTTGGCTGAAATTTAATTCATCAACTCCTCCGAGCTCATCTGAAGATAATTGAGGTAAAAACAAAAAAAAAATTACCTCAAAATCTGTTTCAGTCCCTGGTACAGATTAGGTACAGATTAGCACAAATATAACAATACTAATATATCAAAATAGCATACAATACTGCAACTAGAAAGACTTCAGACTAAAATGCAGTATTTTGTACGTCATAAACACAGAAATACTTTTTATAAATGAGATGTGAGACTTCAGCTCACCTCTGCTAGCACTCTGCTGTATGCTAGTGATAATGCTAATGCTAACACGAGGTCTTTCCTTCAGAAAAGTACACTGTAGCTCTGAGCTAAGTCATGAAGGCTAAACTAATTACACTGTTTATTTCCTTTCAGAAGGTATCACTGTACCACACTCAATGTGTGCTTTAGAGAACTGGAAGTCTTAGCAGCTTTGCCTGCTAGCTAGCATCTAGCTTGCTAGCTAGCTGGTAACAAGTGTGAAAAAAAGGCAAGAGTTCAAAATTTTATCAACATGCTGGCTAATGGCTGGTTAGTCAGCGCACTGCTACAATGCGGTTTTCTCAAGATAGTCAGATGTTTAAAAGCTAAGAGTATGTATTCCTGAAATGACGGTTAGCTTAGCTGCTGCGTCTTTGTTAAGCTACAAACGGAAGCTACGACCTTTATTTTAAACACGTCAGTGAGGCCCGGAGAGACTTTTTACCCAGGGATCGGATACGAGCGCATGTAATACACCCGAGCTTTAGTTCACATAAATTTTACCACAGGAGGTATTTTTTTGTGTTTTGAAAAACACAGAATGAGAATTCTGTTATAGGAAAGCAATCAACGGCCGTGTTGAAGTTTCTCCAATAACATCGAGTCTGGAAATGTTGCGTTCGTCGTCTGCTACAGCAATTGGTCACTTTTGACATTGTTATTAATTAAAAAAGTACACATCATACATTTCATCTGTTTAGGGTTATGTTTAATGTTGTGTAGCGTCCGCAAAACAAGTTCGCTCCCGTTCTCACTGCCCTTCCGACATCAGCAGTCGTTCCTTTACCAGCCTCCTTTTTCCTCTCTCTCTCAAAATGAATAAGAAAATGAACAAACCAACCGACGACCATAGCTTATCGTGTTATGATCATGTTATGAAGAAATCAGACCGTGCAAACGACTCTGTGCTAAAGACTTACACTGGAGACTCCTTCTAAAAATTTATAAGTAAATTAACTCGTGAATAAATGAATAAGCGTCTCCTCACAGGAAACCTCACCATTCGTGTACGTGACGCGTCAGCCGTACGAGCCTTCGCGACAGGGGACTTCGCGTTACGAGCGAAACGTTGTTTTTTTTGCTTTATTAGAGAAAAAGTTTCGGGTAAGGGAACGAGCTGTTGTGCAGCTCCTATAATGCTGAGTGATAACAGAAACCATGGTTTTGTGCACATTCCACAGCATTAAAACAGTGTTGTTAATTAAGAAGTACAAAATAAGTAATAAATAACTAATAAGCAATACATGTTTAGCACATAGCTATGATCTGAGAGAAATATAACACTACTTATTTGATTCAAGATACAAGATTCACATCCCGTCATGTTGTATCCCTGCACGCGACACAGCTTGGCATTAATACCGGACCGCATGCGTGGCATGTTGTCAGAGCTCTACTTCTACTCACAAGGTAACAGGTTAAACAGATAAAAGCAAACTTTATAAACAGCTGCTGTGGGAATTTCTGTTAACTTCATTTCAGGTGTCCAAAAGAGAAATTAACAGTATATCTACAGCATAAAAACACATCACACACCATCAAAAATACCTGTCATGTAAACTGTCCGTATTTGACCACCATTCTGAGCTGCATTTCCTCGGACTTTTAATCTTCATCTTGTAGAATTGGAACAACCCCAGACACCTACTTCACCTCATGTTTCCTTTAACTTCATCTAAGCTTAAACCAGTGACACACACACACACACACACACACACACACACACACACACACACACACACACACGGAGTCAGAAGGGCTGTTTTAGCATGTAAGGAAGTGCTTTCTTATCTATCCGATGACAGATTGGACAGAAGTCAAACATCACATGACTGGCTCGCTTTCATTCGGTCACATGCACGTACACGCGCGCGCACACACACACACACAAACACACACATACACACCAAGCATGTGATCCAACTGTCATGCCACATTCTCTGCAGCCAGAGTTGCACACCTCAGCACAAACACACACTGCAACAAGCAAAAGGCGACGTGCAGTTTAAGAATGACACCGCAGTGAATAAAAGTATATGTTGTACGTTGCTCTTTAGTACAGTTTAAATTGCGGTACTTGACAAACCGCTGTGGTGTAAGAGGACCAAAAGAACTCAGAATGTGCTGGGACATGTGATAACGGCTTCGTCACAACACCTGGAGTTGAGTAATTTTCTTACAACAGCACACCCACGTGTGGTGTAGTGCTTACATAATACATCCCAAATAAACGATCAGCCGTTTCTGGTTTCTATTATTGGCCATTTTATACAAAAATAAACTCGTCCGCCAGAGTATAGTATCTGATCAAACAGTATCAGGATACTCAAACTTGATGATTAATAATGCTTAACAAAGCTGTGTTCCCAATCGCACGGCCAATAATCATTCATACAAAACACAACGACGGAACATTGCCACACGGTCACAGCCATCTTCTGACGCTCCTTATAAATGTATATTTCAAGGACAAACAGCACACATTCTAATCCGAGGGAGCGATCCGGTCATGCGGTCTTCACTGGCGCGACATGATAGTTTAAAGAAACGTCACAGAAAGGATGCAAATCATAAACCGTGAAAAAAGAACTTTAAAGCTTGTTGGTGCTAATTGGGAACCTTGCAATACAAACAAACAAAAAACTACCAACCCCATAACAAAAACTACATTTTTTTTCACCAAGAACCCATTGATAAATGATCGTATGTAATAAGTGCTATTTCACTGTACATGTGACAAAAGTTACTTATTGCACCTTTAATTACTGCTTCGATCACTAGCATTTCATAGTACGTTCGAAAATGTTACTGACCGCACCTTTAACATTTTATTGCAGAATATTAACCACAGCGTACGCACAATTTAGGAGAGGAAACATGCCAGATATATTGCTATATATGCCATGCTTAAGGATTGTCCCAAAAGACTAATATGTGTGCTGTAAGACTTCAGAAGGACAACAGCCCTTAACAGGTGATACACAGTGGAAAAAGCAGGTGAATAAATACACATCAGGTAGGATGATAAAAGTACACGACATTCATACACGCTGAGTGTTTCTGTATGTATATAATAAAGCAATGGGCAAAGAAAACACGCGAGCTACATTCTATAGAGAATTACAACGAAGTCATATGACTGACTATTCTGGTTCGGTTCCCGCAAGCTCCCCGCGCATGCGCACACCACATCATAGCGTACAGCGCTGCCCTGTGCCTGATGCGCATGCGTGGTGTTTTATATCTTAATAGCGTTGTGTAGCGACAAATCTGACTATTATTCCTGACACTTATCGCTTATAGCTCACGACTGGAGCCGGTATAAGTTTGCCTTTTGTTTAATTCGACAGAAGATGCTAAGTGTGATGCCGGTTATTAGCTGTAGTAAGCATGTCAACATTATAACCGGAAGTAATGAACAAGTAACGTTTAACCCAGACTTAATTCTGCGTCCGGAAAGTCACAGAAACATATAAATGTGCGTGTAAACTGTAACTAGCGGGTCTGATGTAGTAAAATGATGCTCCCCTGTTGAAACTGTTGAGTTGAGGTGCACGAGAGCATCACTTGGAGAACAGCACGCGAGCAAACACTGAGCAAACACTATACACTGAGCAAAGATGCACTCCGATAACGCACGTGCATTCAGACAATGCATAACGCATGACAAGCGTGTAAAAAATCCCATAATACGCAGTGAAGTAACTGCAGACATGCATGGACTACACTGACTGTAAACAAATGAACAAGTGAGGGCGCGTGCTGGCAGCTTTGAAATTACGCTGAGTTGCATGATTTCGACCAGAACAACTGGATTTCTCATATTTTACGCCGTTCTGCTTACCGATTCTCGGCATCTGCCGCGCACTCTCTTGCGCCCCCGGCGGTGGTCGCAGCTTTCTTGCTGAACAGTTTCTGCAGGAGCATCGGGGCCATGCTGGCTGGCTCACTGGCTGGCGCGCGCCGTCCGCCTCGAGCTCACGCGTCGCACACGTAGACTACCGGAAACCAGGAGGCTCCTCCATAACAACGCCCAGCAGGTCGCGCGGACCTCTCGCTCACTATGACGTCCTCGAAACAGCGTTCTGAATCACGTGACGGTGGCAGCACGTGCAAATGAGGAATCCCCGGGAGTCGCCTGTGTTGTGAAGGAGCCGTTCGAGCTGCCGCCGGTCACATGACTGACGCTCGTTCACACGGTGTACGGCTCCCAGAAACCCGCACAACACAGCGCGCCCTCGCGCGGCCTTCTGGGGGAAATTCCACAGACGGAAAGATGGAGCAGGGTTGCCAGATTGCAAAATTCCCCTTTAGGGACGTTTTATACAACCCGCCTGAGAGATTTTCTGATGAATTGATTCAGGTGGATTCATTTGTAATACTATAAACAGATTTGTAATTTAAAACAGCGATCTTAACCAAGATAAAGCAGTGACTGTAGTAAATGCATTCACCACGCAGTGCTCTGTGACCATCATGTATCCACTCAGGAAATGCAGGGTTGCCAGATCTGCATCCCAACTACATCCCAAAAACCTCACACACGACAGCCCAAAAACATCCAGGCCCTGGAACAGGAAGATGGAGTTTTGCTTCTTTTTCTCATTCTTTGCCTGAGAAAAGAATTCATCATAGTGCATACGAGTCTTTAAATTGCAATACCTGCCTTTCTGTGATCACCAGCAGTCTACGGACACTCCCCCTTTCACTCTCCTAATCTTTGCAATATATCTTTACAAAATAAATATTCTATACTTTGTAGATACACTGTCTGCACTTACCCATTCCCTTTGTTTGCTATAGCTTATGCATACACCTAAAGTATACACCAAATTTAGATTTGTAGTTTTCTCCACAGTATTATGAAGATGTGTGTGAGAACTGTAGCTCAAATGCCTTCACAGTTTGACCACAAGGAAGCCCCTGATGCCCCTTTGCTCTAATGTTTAACTTCCTCTGACTTCCTTAAACTGACAGCAGCACATTTAATTCACTACACAGAGTACAGAGGCTCGGCCTGTCAGTCACGTCCACACAGAGACGCAGAAATTTCATGTTTTAGTGGGTTTTTATAGATTCAAGATGTTTCAGGGTCCTTCTGAGCGAGTGGAGATGGTGGTGTGTATCTATGAGAGTGCAGATGCTGTTAGAGGTCACGACCCCGACACAGAGAAGGAAGACGCTGATGCAGTGAGACGCCAAGAAACACAACACACAGGTACAAACTGTTCAAGTTTCCATGGGCAAAAGTGTTCAAACATGCAGAAGTGCAGTAATTCAGGCTTTTATACAGTGAGCGGAGATGATGGTGGATTCTGTGAGATGTTTTCACAGTTTGACCACAAGAAGCCATTGATTCCTCTCGCAACTTCCGTTGACTTGCTTTACTGACAGCTGTTCATTTATTTTAGTATACACGAGTAATGTGCAGTCTGTCAGTAACATTCACACAGAGACGCAGTAATTACATGTTTTAGTGAGACTTTTTAGTGAGATTAGAGATGCTTACGTGTTCTTCTGAGCGAGTGGAGATGGTGGTGGATATCTATGAGAGTGTAGACGCTGTTAGAGGTCACGACCCCGACACAGAAAAGGAATGCAGTGACACAAAGAACGACCTAAACACAGATCCACACACAGGTATGCCAGTTTTGAAGTTTGCAAGGCCAAATGTGTCTCTACATGCAGAGATGCAGTAATTCAGGCTTTTACAGATTTTTCTGAGGGAGTAGAGATGATGGTGGATATTTATGAGAATGCATACACTGTTAAAGAAGGAAGAGAGAACTTAGTACTTAGCCCTGTACAATATATAACATTACTATATATTTATATATATTACTGTATATGACAGCTAGTTCACAGAGGCTTGTATGGAAAGTGAGCCTAGCATGTGGGTTTGTTTTAACTGAAAGACAAAAAAAGTGAGGCTGGTGAAGGAATGATGATTATAGCTGCTATAATGCAAGTGATAACAGGAAGTAACTTATTTTGTGGACATGCCATAGCATTAAAGCAGACCTGCTTCACACTTTTCAAATATTTTATAATATTTCTTGAGATTAGCTTGCAAAAAACAAACAAACCAACAAAAAAAAACATATGCCAGATCCCCTTTTTCTCGTGCCATTTCAGAACGGTATAAAAGCCCCTTATGATAAAACAGGCAGAGTTTGGGGATGTGCCTTTAAATTGTGGGGGTTTATATTTAAATATGTAAATAGACTCGATCTGATTCGCTAGCATCTTGAAACGAGAACTCTGTTAGCCACACCCTCTCAGCACAAACAGGAGAAACTGCAGCTAAAGTCAGAGAGGAAAGCAATGGCTTCTGTGCAAGGATTTAAGCTTTTTTTTTTTTTTTTAATGAATGAGCTCAAGTTTGAGATGGAAAAGATGGAAAAAAGAAAGAGTAAACACACTGTTGTGCAAAATGAAAGCATATCCTGAACTCTGACTGTGGCTTTCATGCAAAACAAATATTTCCGAACATTTTTACACAGATTCTTGCTATATCAATTCAAATCAAATTATAGCTAGATTAGTGCTTTTCCACCAATGTGACACAAAAAGAGTCACATTTTGCAGACTAAATGACACAAGCAATTTTGGACGCAAGCACACAGGTTTGCTAGGTTTTGGCAGCCTAACGCCACGCTAACTATCAGCTGTCATAACTAAGAAGTGGAATAAAATAAAAGCCACAATGACATCCAACTGCTTATGTCAGATAAGATCAGAATCATGGAAAGAATGTTAACGCTAGCTGACTGGCTAATGTTACCTGAGGGCTTTGGTCATGCAAACCAACTAAGGTAAAGAGAGCTTTAGGCCTTTGCCTGGAGCTGAGATTTGCAGGCTGGCCTCTTCCTGGAGGCATTAGCTAGCATCTAGGCCACGTCTCTGTGTCAAACATGAGGTTCAGCGTATGTCGGGTCTTTTCAGGGGCTTCCCCAAGAACTAAATTCAGCGACTCTTTTTGTGGACATTTGGTAGACTTTGTTGACTCTGGTTTTCTTTTTTGCATCATGGAACAGCACACTAACACTTTCTCACTGATATCTGTGCTTGTTGTTCTGCTGAATACCTGTGTATGAAAGGCTTTTCTAATTGGCCGCTTCTCTCTGCCTATTTTATTTCTATGGCCATTACGGAATAGAAAGGAAACAGCCCACTTTGAAAGTCCTAATACATCCCCAAGTTACATCGACATATTTTTCTTGCTTTGTTAGGTTACTACATTAGAACATTATAGGAATAAAACACTGTGGGATGTGCTGTCCTATAACTTTGGGGTGGTAATACTAACTCTTCTGTACACCAGGCCACATCACACCTCCCTGTCATTGGTTATTTTTCTATAACAGCATGACCCTATATTTTATATTCCTTTTTATTTTAATTTTTTTTAATTATTATTATTATTTTTTAATTTATTAAGTCTCAGGTAACAGGCTGCAGGGCAAAAATCCAAAATAGTAAAAACAAGCAACCAGAACTAGATCAAAACCAGAATCAGGATATTCTTCCACTTTTTGTTTGTGTAATTATGTACAGTGTGAAAACAAACCAAATAGTTAAACTGAATGATACAGCGAAATGACCAATTTCGCTCTCAGTTGGTCTCTGCAGACTAATCAGGGTGAATTTCTTATGGTACATAATTTTAAAATAATCTTAGTCCATGAACAATGAAAACAGATATTTTTAATGTTTGTCTCTTTTCCTATATCCTATAGCATTTGTGGTGAAATAGAAATCATGGTTATGCACAAGCAATAGTTCAGAAACTGTGTGTTTTGATCTCTGTAAATTTCCTATAGATAAATGGAGGTGTTTCAGCTTCAACTCCAGTTTTTACTATGTGACTGGTGAGAGCAAGAGCTGGGAGGAGAGCAGACAGGACTGCAAAGGGAGAGGAGCAGACCTGGTGATCATAAACAGCAAAGAGGAACAGGTGAGAGAGAGAGAGAGAGAGAGAGAGAGAGAGAGAATAATGCCTTTTTTTTTACTGTGCAGTCATTTACAGGACTTCATTGGTAAACAGCTGGGCAGAATTTGGGCTTGGATTGGTCTGAGTGACAGAGATAAAGAGGATGACTGGAAATGGGTGGACGGTACACCACTGACTACTGAGTAAGAAACTGAGATTCTTTCCGTGTCTCTTTTTATAAGGTGCAAAACAATTGATAACATCTAAAAACTGTAAAGATTATTCTGTATTATATTCATATTTTTATAGCATCCCAATGTACATTTCAGTAAACAGAGACTGAGAGGATTCAGTTAAATGTGTGGAACTGAAAACTGAACACTGAGTCTGATTCTCTGGGTTTCAGGAACTGGGATTCGGGGGAACCGAATGGTGCACGTACTGAGAACTGTGCTGAGATTTTTTTTTCTTCTTCAGAAAAGAACATTTTGAATGACAAGGACTGCTCTCATAAACGTCACTGGATCTGTGAGAAACGTCTGACATGTATCATTTTATAATGAAAAGTGCTTATACACAAATTGTTATGCACTATAAGAAACAGTATTTTGATGACAGTTGTGCCTTAGTGTTTGCCCTTGTTTTCTCAGAGTGACTCAGTAATCAGTCAGTGACGCAAAGTGCACAGAGACTGTTCATGTCTTTTACTGCAGCTCATAGATTTACAGCTTTATAGATCTGTCATGATTAACGCATTATATTTGAGATAATTATATTTTAAGAGTCCATCTCAGTGTCTCTGACTCTCTTAAATCAGCATAAGCCTGAGCTCAGGCAAGATTAGATTAAGACGTATTATATTGTTTTTGCTCCTAGAGTTGGGGACATGATGTGAAATGACTATAAAGGGGTTCATTCCTCATTTAACAGTAAAGATGAATAGAGGGTTTCTTTTATGTCTTTTATTATACTCAAAACAATGAATGTAACTTGTAAATGTTAAAATGTAACATTTTAATAAATCTGTATAAAGCATTCGTGGCACTACAGACTCATTTTTATGTAAAAAAAAAAAAAAAGAGAGAGAGAGAGAAAAAAGGTAGCAGTGCTTTTATATTAAATTAATCAGCAATTGTTATCTGTTTATAGTTAAATTTAATGTTGTGGAACATCTATGAAACAAGTTATTTCCTGTTATCATTTACCTTATAGCAGCTATATATAAACAGTTGTTCCCTCAGGAGCTGGTCTTTTTTCTCTCTTGAAGTTAAAAAAGAAAGAGAGCAGTGGTTATCGCCAACATCCTCTGATGGCTGTCCTTTCACTCACAGCAGCACATTTAATTCTCTACACACAGAGTACGGAGGCTCAGTCTGTCAGTCACGTCCAGGCAGAGATGCAGTTATTTCATGTTTTAGTGAGTCTTAGATAAATTAGATTAGATGTTTCAGCATTATTCTGAGCAAGAGGTTGATAGTATTAGTTATCTATGAGATTGCAGACACTTTTATAGATTACAATGAGTGGAGATGATGGTGGATATGAGAATGTAGAGGTAACAGATTTAGTGAGACTTTTATAGATTAACGACGCCTCTGGGGTTTTTTCTGAATGAGTGGAGATGGTGGTGGATATCTACGAGAGTGCAGATGCTGTTAGAGGTCACGACCCCGACACAGAGAAGGAAGAACAATCTAAACACAGATCCACACACAGGCATGCAAGTTTTGACGTTTACAAGGCCAAATGTGTATCTACATGCAGCGAGGCTTTTACAGATTTTCTGAGGGAGTATAGATGATGGTGGCTATCCATGAGAATGCAGACACTGTTAGAGGTGGAGAAGGAAGCGAGAGCTTGATACTTAGCCCTGTTAGCCCATTGACAGAAGCCACACCTGGACATATACACTACCAGTCAAAAGTTTGGACACACCTACTCTTTTTCATAGGTTTTTCTTTATTTTATTTGCTTTCTATGTTGTAAAACATTACTGAATACATCAAAACTATGAAGCAACACGTATGGCATATACTGAATTATGTGGTTAAAAAAATATATATATATATGTTTCATATTTTAGATTCTTCAAAGTAGCCACCATTTTAACTCCGCCATTGCCAGTCCCAAGCCCGGATGAAAAAGGAGGAGGGTTGGGCATTGGGCTAGCAACCCCACCCCGTAAAACCCCAACAGCTACAGAAACGCCAAAAAGAGAAACAGAGACTAACTTCCTGGAAGATGAAGGATCTCCGACAACTCGGAGACACATGACGCTAGATGGTGAAAGCCGAAAGGAAGCCGCCGAGCCAATTACCCTTCTTTCGACCAGGAGAACCCTCATCGGCACATGGAATGTCAGAACCATGTACGAGACAGGCAAGATGGCACAGGTAGCTGCCGAGATGAAAAAGAACAACCTGATCATGCTGGGCATCAGTGAAACATGATGGACACAAGTCGGACAGAGAAAACTGACGACAGGAGAGCGGTTGCTGTACTTCGGGCATAAAGAGAGTAATACGCAGGGAATAGGCCTCACGTTGTCCAAACAAGCACAGAGGGCACTGATTGGATGGGAGGCGAACGGCCCCAGAATCATCATAGCATCCTTCAGAACCAAACACAAGAAGATAAAACTCAACATTATTAAGAGTTACGCTCCAACCAACGACTCTGATGAAGAAGACAAAGACCAGTTCTACAACAGACTGTAGAAAATCGTAGAGACATTTTGAGCCAGAGACATCGTCATCCTTAGGGGAGACTTCAACGCCAAGATTGGACCCAACAACACAGGATATGAACAAGTAATGCGGATCCACTGGCTGGGAGTGATGAACGGTAATGGAGAGATTTACGGAACTCTGTACGCTCAACAACCTAGTCATCGGAGGCAGCATCATTCCTCACAAGCGGATCCACAAAGGTACCTGGGTATCACCGGACAGCTTGACAGAGAACCAGATTGACCACATCTGCATTAGCAAGAAGTTTAGAAGATCCCTTCAGGACCTTAGAGTTAGAAGAGGAGCAGATGTGGCTTCCGCCCACCACCTAGTAGTAGCCAGCATGCAGCTGAAGTTGAAGAAGAACTGGAAGGAAACAACACAGTGTAGAGTGAAGTATGATGTCAACCGTCTAAAGATCTCTAGCATCAGGGAAGAGTTTGGACTTCAGTTGAAGAACAGGTTTGAGGTGCTGCAAGAACTGCACAAGGAAGAGGAAAGAAGTAGTGTTCAGGTCAGTTGGCAGGCCGTAAAAGAGACACTGAGAACAGCCTGTCAAGAAGTGGTCGGAACGAAGAAACATCAACACAAAGAGTGGATCACAGCTGTGACTCTGGGAAAGATAGAAGAGAGGAAACAGAAGAAAGCAGCAGTTAACAACAGCAGGACTAGGGCATCAAAAGCCAAGGCCCAAGAGGAATACGGAGAAGCCCATAGAGCAGTGAAGAAGAGCATTAGGAAGGAAAAGAAAGACTATATAGACAGCTGAAGCAGAACTTCTTTTTTTCATGTCCTAGCCTTATCTCTGCCCTGTCATGACATTGGTTGACTACACTAATGTGTACTTTGTAACATTTAGAGGTAAATTTGGTAACGTTAAGTTTTCCCACCTGGAAAAGCTGCATTGTTGATTTATTTACTCTAAGAAAGACCAAAAAAGTGAGGTTGGTGATTAGACAGTTATTAGACAGTTCAACAATTTTACACAAAATATTGATTTAAAATGATTTTATTACTTCCTCTAAAAATAGATTCTATGGTTGGAAAAGTGTCCATAGCAGGGTAAATTCTGCAGCCTTCATAAGATGAGCATTTTTAGCATTCTAATTCATGTTAAACTGAACATTAAAATTATATATTCGAAAAATCTTCCGTGGTGTTTTCTGATGGAGTAATTTTTATTGCCACAGGATGTTGTGAATGAGATGATGCTGTTAATTTGATAATTAAAGCAACGAAATTTACCGGATGTCTTTCTGAGGATCGACGTGATTGGGTGCGCTCCTCCAGACTCTATGATCACAACCGTGATCACAGTAATGGTCTGCTATTCATAGCTGTGGTCTGATATTCGTAAATAACAGACCATAGAATGCTGTAATTAAATCAGAATCAAGAATTCAACAAAGAATTTTAATAATAATAATAATCTGGGATGTGCTGTCATATGACGAGAAACAACTTTTGGGTGGTAACAGTAACTCTTCTTTACATCAGGCCACATCAACCCTCCCTGTCATCGATTATTTTTCTATAAATGGATGACTGCCACATGTTTCATTTTTCCTTGCTTCATTTTTATAATCCTTATTTTTATTTACTTTTAGTCATACCAAACATTGAGTTTAAAACAAAGCTTGCGGCTTGGGCAAAGATTTTTACAGTCATTGAAATCAAATCAAATTAAACAGTAATCAAAACAAAGTATTAATTTTTGCCTTATTCAGACACAGGAAAAAGACTAAGCGTGGAAAAGCACCATAAGTGGTAAATAATGTACAAAAATCAAGGCTCATAAAAGGCGATTACATGTATGTATTACAGCATATATTATGGTATTATGGTATATATTGACCTATAGTCTATGGCACTGTATGCTTCTCCACCCAGTCGCCCTTTTAAGCAGGCATGGTGCTGGTTGCCATGCAAAGGTGCAATCAGCAGATAACACCCCAAAACCATTCCCCTGTTTGGAAACCTGCAAAGATTGTTCCTGATTATATTCATATTTTTATATTTTCCCAATCTACATTTCAGTAAACAGAACGTCAAAGGAATCAATTAAATGGGTGGAATTGTAGGAAACTGAACACTGATTCTGATTTTCTGCATTTCAGGTACTGGGTTGATGGGTACTCAATAATGCAGATGATGAGGACTGTGCTTTTCAGTTCAGAAGGAGCCTCTGGAATGAGAAGAATTGCTCTGATAAACAACACTAGATCTGGGAGAAACGTATTTCTCAGTGACATGTACCATTCAATAATGAAAAATGTGTATACACAAATTGGAATACAATATAAAAGAGTATTTTGATGATAATTGTGTCTCAGGGTTTATTCTTGTTTTCTCAGAGTGAACTCAGTAGTCAATGAAAAGTGCACAGACTGTTCATGTCTTTTACTGAAGCTCACAGATTTACAGCTTTATAGATCTGTGATGACGAAAGCAGTATAACTGAAATAATTGTTATTATGAATTGCTTTTAAAAGTTATTAATATTTTAAGAGTCCATCTCAGTGTCTCTGACTGTTAAATCAGCATAAGTCTGAGCTTCAGCAAGGTTAGATTAAGATTTATTATATTGTTTTTTGCTTCTATGATGTGACATGATTATAAAGGGATTCAGTCCTGGTTTGCAGGCACTTTTAAGATGAATAGAGTTTTTCTTTTATGTCCTTTATTATATCAAAACACTTTATGTTAAATGTACAATTTTAATTAGTCTGTATAAAACTTAGAGGTTTTGGCAGAACCTAATCAATTATAGACTGAGAGGTAGACAGGATGCAATTCTAAGCAAAAGGGTTTTAATGAAGGCACAGGTAAACAAATAGGTGAAAGGAGTCAAGAGCAGGCATAAAGTTGGGTAATCAGCAAGCAACAATACTACAGGCAAAGTCCAAAATCAAATGAAATCAGGAACTAAGCAAAGTCCAAAAAGTCAGAGTAACTTGTATAGGAACAAAAGGCTTGGCAGAATAAGTACAGGGGTACTTGGCACAGGGTACTGTGCAACATTGTCATCCTAGAATCCAGAAGGTGGAGCGAAATCTGGAAAAAAATGTCCTTCTGACTGGCCTCTTAGGGAAGATCTTGCGTGAAGGTAGGCCTGTTGTCCTCTGAAGGAAGATATTGGATGGAGGCTGTACTGTCAGCCTCTGAAAGGGAGCTCTTGGTTGGAGGTTGCCTTGTCAGACTCTGAAGGGATTTCTTGGGAGGAGGCTGCACTGTGAGTCCCAGGAGAGAGTTCTACACTGGAGGCTGCCCTGTCAGGGCATGGTTTTGATCTTCCAAGCTGCTACCCATGAGGGAAACTTACTGTTACAAAGTCAATATTAAATAAATATCCTGTGCCCTTTGCATGCCTATGAGTGTGTGCAACTGTGTGTGCACCCTGTGTGTTCTATGGGGTATTCGGTGTGAACATTTTTTCCTTTTTTATGAAACAGAGCAGTGCTTAATGCTGACATCCTCTAATGGCACTTCCTTTGCTGACAGCAACACATTTAATTCCATATAAACAGAATACAATGGTGCAGCCTGTCAGTTACGTCCATGAAGAGATGCAGTAATTTCATGTTTTAGTAAATCTTTTATAGATTAGAAATGTTTGAGTTCTTTTGAGTCAAGAGGAGATGGTATTAGTTTTTTATGAGATTGCAGACAATGTTGAAGGTCATGACCCCAACACAGAGAAGGAAGATGCTGATGTGGTGAAGTGCCTAGAAGCACAACACACAGGCAAAAAAATGTTTCAGTTTACATAGCCTAAAGGGAATAATATTTTTCCTACATGCAGAGATGCAGTAACTCAGGCTTTTATAGATTAGTGATGTTTCATTGTGTGTTTGAGTGAGTGAAGATGAGGCCCTAGTAGAGGTAACACTTTTTTTATATTGTTTAAATGCTTATATGCTTACTTCATGTTGTAACAGTAAGTTTTCTCCATGTCAGGCTATATCACATCACACCGGTATCAGTGTCGAAGTGGGTGGGATAACAACTCAGTAACTCCATCCAACCATTATTGGGAAATTCAATCTTTTTTCCTATAATCCTTTGGAGGGAGCTCTTTGGTGGAGGCTGTCTAGTCAGCCTCTTAATGGAGCTCTTGGGTGGATGCTGACTTTCATCCTTTAAAAAGAGCTTTTGGTTGGAGACTGCCCCGTCAGTCCCTGGAGGGAGTATTTTTGGAGGAGGCTCTTCCTCTGGCTCATCCCCACAGATCTCCGCTCCTCGAGCCCCCCCACTCTGTACCTGAAATCCAGAAAATCAGAATTAGAATCAGATTAGTGTTCAGTTTCCTCCAATTCCACTAATTTAACTGATTCCTCTGAGCCTCTGTTTACTGAAATGTATATTGGGACAATATAAAAATATGAATATAATCAGGAACAATCTCAAGTGCCAAGTCAAGGCGTTTATTGTCATTTCAACCATATACAGATAATACAGTACATAGTGAAATGAGACAAAGTTCCTCCAGGACCATGGTGCTACATATAGGACAACACACATTTACAAAAGTGCATGTGTGCAACAAAAAGACAACATAAAACTAGATAAAGTGCATGTGTGCAAACATGTTCAAACTTTGCAAAGATAACAGACTACATAAAGCGCACATGTGCAACCATGTGCAAACACTGCTAACAGTGCAGACATCACAAGACAAGACAGTGCAGTGCTAATCCAAGTCATGCAAGTCCTATAAATCTTAATCAGTTACGTACATGTGCATAAATGATTGTATTCATTTGTGTGTGTGTGTGTGTGTGTGTGTACGTGTGTGTGTCATTGAGTGTTCAGGAGTCTAATGGCTTGTAGAAAAAAACTGTTGCACAGTCTGGCAGTGAGTGCCCGAATGCTTTGGTACCTCTTGCCAGATGGCAGGAGGGTAAAGAGTTTGTGTGAGAGGTGTGTGGGGTCTTTCACAATGCTGGTGGCTGTGTGGATGCAGTGTGTGTTAAATATCTGACAGGGAGGAAAGAGAAACTCAGATGATCTTCTCAGCTGTTCTCACTATCCACTGTAGTCTCCTGTGGTCCGATACGGTGCATTCGTGATAGTCCCTCTGTAGAAGGTAGTGAAGATGGGTGGTGGGAGATGGGATTTCATCAGCCTCCGCAAGAAGTAGAGATGCTGCTGGGCTTTCTTGGCTATGGAGCTGGTGTTAAGGGACCAGGAGAGGTTCTTCACCAGGTGAAAACTAAGAAATTTGGTGCGCTTGACGATATCCACTGAGGATCTGTCGATGTTGAGTGGAGAGTGGTCACTCCGTGCTCTTCTGAAGTCAACAATCATCTCTTTTGTTTTATCCATGTTCAGAGGCAGGTTGTTGACTTTGCACCAGTTCGTTAGCTTCTGCGCCCACTCTCTGTATGCTGACTCGTCATTCTTGCTGATGAGACCCACCACAGTTGTGTCATATGCTGTGCATTGCTGCACAGTCATGAGTCAGCAGTGTGAACAGTAGTGGACTGAGCACACAGCCCTGGGGGGCCCCAGTGCTCAGTGTGGTGGTCTTGAAGATATTGTTCCCAATCTGGCCTGACTGAAGTCTCTCAATCAGGGCTATTGCTGGTGAAAGAGGAACTAGTGAACTGGGACAATGTAATCCAAGCCCACTTCCTCTAGTTTCTTATGATAATTACGGCACTGGAGCAGGAATGCATTAGATTGGTCATCAAAGCCATAAGAGGAGGCTAGGCATACAGGGGCCAGTTATTCTATGGAAACTTGATGGAATTGAATGTCAGCATGGTTAAGTGTTTGATCTCATAGAGACGCTGCTCCTGCTTTCTGCAGTGGAATCCTCGACCCACTATCGTTCTTCAGAGAGTAGCTGGGAGTGCTGCATCCATGTTTTGGTGAGGTATTCTGTTATATACAGAGAGGTAGACAGGATGCAAGTGCAGACAAAAAGGATTTTAATGAAAACACAGGTAAACAAATCCAAAACATAAGGCACAGTCTAGGTCAAGAGCAGGCATAAAGTTGGGCAGTTCGCAAACAACAATACTACAGGCAAAGTCCAAAATCACACTAAATTAGAGTAACTTATATGGGAACAAAAGGTTTGGCAGATTAAGTCATGTGCACACAAACAATACTTTGAGATGAAGTATGAGCATGAGAAGTGTGTAAGGATAGTCTTTAAGTACTAGGCATGTAATGATATATTGTGCATCGATAAATCGTGATACAAATTTATGATGATTTGAATATATGGAAATAGAAATTAACCACAGTTATTTCTAGTTGTAACTGCATTATTTAAACAGCAGAGGGCCAAATATTGTACCATGGGGAAATACACAAGGCATCACTGTAGGCAGATGTAACACAGAACCAATGTTGTGAGAAAAAAAGGCCTACTAGTTGGACTCTCTTGAGGTGGAGGCTGCCCTGTCAGCCTCAGGAGGGCGGGGTTAGCATTTTGATCTTCTGGAGACACTGCTCATGCTCTACACTGTGGCGTCCTCAAGGCAGGACTGTGCTTTGGAGGGTAACTGGGCCCACTGCATCCATGTGTAGGTGAGGTATTCTGTTTTATACTGAGAGTTAAACAGGATGCAACTGCAGGCAAAAGTGTTTTAATGAAGGCATATGTACATAAATCCATAATGTAAAGCAGAATCAAGGTCAAGAGCAGGCATGAATATGGGCTATTGGCAAACAACATGACAGACAAAGTCCAAAATCACAAAAATCAAAAACTAAGTGCATGCACGGACCTATAATGTAACTTGGGAGCTAAAGTTTCAATGTGTTATTTAGTGCAGAGAACTCAGAAGTAGTTAACCAGCTGCACAAATGCATGAGGCATGCAGCCAGGCACTCAGTAATTTCTTGTTATCACTTACATTATAAGAGCTATGTTTAAAGTCATTATTTCTCTACTGAAATTAAAAAGAGAAAACATGCAGCTTGCCAGGTTCCTGACAAACCACAAAGCACAGTGTTCTCAAGTCAAGTGTCAAGTCAAGTGTCTTTTATTGTCATTTCAACGTATACATGTGGTACAGTGTACAGTTAAAACGA
>JAQQZR010000013.1:2240547-2257440 GCA_030068235.1 Notoglanidium macrostoma | reverse complement strand
CAATTCTTGAGCAAACACTTCATCCAAATCTATTTTAATTCATGACAAAATGACACAAATGACACAAATATCAAATGCCAGCTACACACTCTGATAAATGTACAGCACTACTAATTTGTGTTATTTACATATTTTCGGTATACATTACACAGCAGTCTGATGTAAAAGTTTATTACAGCTCTCACGTACATGTATTTTCACAAATAGAGAGTCAGAGTCAGCCAAACAAACATGTACACACACTACAGGAACACTTCTACACATAAATATCTATAAGTTAATGGTCACCACTTTGAGCACCTCTTGTAACTTGCAATGTCTGAATGAATTTAATATTAAAATATTTATACAAATTTTTCTTTACGTGAAGTGTGTATGCACACTGACTCTGTATATAAGCTACGTATGCAAATTTATTACAAATACACTATAAAACAAATACAGGTTTTTTTTTGTTGTTGTTGTTGTTTTGGGGTTTGTTTGGTTTTTTGGCATGAACATCATAACACATTGAGCAATTCATTTAAAGATTGTCTTCTCACAGATCCAAATAAACAAAGAATTACAGGGATAATCAGCCCAGCTCCAGACTGGATCCATCTTATCATCAGTTATAACACAGTCCTCATTTACAGCACCGTTGGGTTCTGTATCTCCCCAGTACCTGAAGGTGAGAATCAGAGGATCTGCTGTGTTTCTCAGGCTAATGAAGAGTCAGTAACTGCATCATGAGCAAATATCAGTTCAGTGATTTCTTACCCAGTGCTCAGTGGTGTACCGTCCACCCACTTCCACTCGCCCTCATTCTCTATGTCATTCAGACCAATCCAAGCTTTTCTGCTGCTCAGGGTTTTACTGATGAACTCCTGTCATGGTTGAAAAATATAAGAAAAAATAACTCTCCCTCTCTCTCTCTCTCTCTCTCTCTCTCTCACCTGTTCCTCTGTGCTCTGTATGATCACCAGCTCTGCTCCTCTCCCTCTGCAGTCCTGTCTGCTCTCAGTCCAGTTCCCGTTTTTAGGAGAGATGTAGTAAACACTGGAGTCGAAATACGTCCACCCTGGATCCAGGTAAATTTAATGAGGGGGGGTGATTAAAAATAGTTAAATAGTACCAACAGATGACTTTGCACTTTCTGCTTTCCTAGATATAATGACAAAAAAGACTGACTACTGACTACAGACTACTACAGACTAGCTGCTATGATGCAAGTGATAACAGGAACTAACATGTTTCATGGATATTCAACATTAAATATAACTGTGAATTCTTAAAACTATGACATGTTGTTGAGTAGTAATTATGTGAAAGTCTTATTCACCCAGTTTAGAAAAACCATGGAGTTCCTCTCTCTCCCTCTGTAACTGGTCTCTGTCTATAGTCAGGTTATTGTAACTGGTCTGTAACTGGTTGTTTTCTGTATTGAGGTTGATGAATTTGATCCACAGCACTGTGACCCCATTCAGCAGGAGAACACACAGCAGCAGCACACACACTGCAGTCACTCTGTAACATCTGCTCCATGCAGCGTCTCCTCCTAAAGGGAAATGGCCAAAGAGACATTTTCATATTACTCAAGGCAAGTTTACTTATATAGCATATTTCAGACACAAAGGCAAATCATATTTTTCACTTTATCTGAGGGTTGGTTGACATGAAATGTTAGAGCCTTGTCACATCCACTACCATCTTCTCCATAGTTGTTGTGAGGGTCAGGTGTGGACGGGGGGGGGGAGTTGTTTGGAAATGGAGGACAATGTAGAGCCCTCACAGTGTTTTGGTGTCTGTGGCAAATGATAAGGCTGATCATCATCATGGCTCTTATCCAGTGCGGCATAATCGACCTTCATTGTGTTGAGGATGGTGTGGGTCTGGAGTGATTATGACATCAGCTGATATAATGTAATCCTTTGGTGTAAGGGCCAATGTGTCTTCACCAATAATTAAATTTTTTTAATTAAATTTCTCTAATTTAGGTTTGACATCGCCCTTATTTGTGTGAAGTTTGTCTTGTCTTAAAAATTATCTTGCCAAAAAACAGGTTAAAGTTACCAGTAAAGTTCAGTTAATTTGACTTGAAGGCTTTTATGAAGCCAATTGTTTAATCCAATTAGCCTCGAGAGCAAATTTGTTCTCCTTGCAGGAAGAGGACCACTGATAAATGACTTTTGTTTACCTTGTTTAACCCTGTTAAAGAGATAATTATAATCCCTTTCTGCTATTTTGTATTCAGCCACTAACGTAGGAAGTTTTGCATTCAGCTCAGAGACTGATGTTCAGCTTCCCATCAAGCTATGAGTTTCTGTTTATTCATGTCATTGACAGAGTCATCCCCAAAATAAGGGTGTCTGCTGTGGCCACAGGCTGCGGCACTATTGCTCTGCTGGGCCACTCTGCCACACTGCAATAAGCAAAACATCTTTTTCTGTGTTTTAGCATTGATGTGTTTCCCTTAACAAAAGTGATTCTTGTGTCAGGTGATTTTCGTATATCAGCTTAATTGACATGGCTGCCATTCTGCAATTTTCACAAGCCACACATTTTGTCCAATATTCATAAAATTTGGCAGAGATGGGGCAGGATTCATGAAAGTTTCACAAAAGTTATGAGATGGATTTTTTTTTTTATTTACAAAAGCGTCGTCCATTACAGTCCATTAGAGTCAGCCGTGAATCTGCCAAACAGGATGTAAGGTTACATCTCTGTTACACCCAGTCTTTGGGCAACTGACATAAAACTTCCTATCGGTGCGTACATACAGCCAAGCTTTAAAACATGATCAGATCTAATTGTCAGATCATGTGGATCATATTTATATACGGTTTCCTTTCTGCATGGTCTAGTTTTAACCTGCATTTGTAGATGCAGTGTGTTACTACCTGATGATTTTGGGAAGTGTTTCTGAGCCTATGCTGTGATTACCACTACAGAATCATTCAATTAATTGCCGTGCCTCCTGAGGGCCCGATTATCATAGTCATCCAAAATTGTTTTTTTTGGCCGTATCCCTTGTGTACAAAGATTTTTTAAGATTCTCTGAATCTTTTAAGAATAATATATTGTATGTCTATGTGTAGTAGTGTGTGTAGATGGTGAAATCCTCAAATTCTTTGCACTTTTTCATTGAGCAACATTAATATTAAATTGTTGCACTTCTTGCCCATGCAGTCTTTCACAGAGTGGTGAACCCCTCCCCATCTTTACTGCCGAGAGATTCTGACTCTCTGGGATGCTCTTATTATACTCAATCATGTTACTGACTTTTTAACCTAATTAGTTGTGATATATTCCACCAGGTGGTTATTTTTCAGCATTGCACAACCTTTCCAGTCTTTTTTTGCCCAGTCCAAACTTTTTTGATACATGTTGCTGGCATCAAATTCAAAATGAACATATCTTTCATAAAACAATAAAAAAAATTCTCAGTTTCCATATTAGATATAATGTCTTTGGTCCTTATTCAGTCAAATATGGGTTTGCATGATTTGCATTCTGTTCGCATTCGGTTTTGTTTATATTTTGGAAACAGGATTGTACACAGTAAATGCAGTTCAGTGAGCTCCATTATTGAAACACATTCTCTGGCTGATAAAGTTATGAGAACTTTTAAGAACTTTTTTAGTCTAGGACTGGATTTATATACGTAAGTGCGGTCAAGAGATACTATCTACTGCTATAGAAATGCATTTGGTAAAATCAAGCACAATATTAAAAAATATCACTTAATGTTTAGCCTATTTTTTGTCAACCAACCTCATCAAGACGTACAAACTTCAAAACTTACTTACCTGTGTGCTGATGTTGTAGGTTTCTTGTTGTGTTGCTGCTTTCTCTTTCTGTGTTTGTGTTGGAACTTCTTATATGTTCTGCATTCACATAAGTATTCAAAGCTATTGCCACCTGCTGTCTTCTCTTCACTTCTTCAACATAGTTCAAATCTTCATAGAAATTCTCAGACATCGCTGATCTATTATAGATTTAAGGAATTTCTGAATTAATGTGTCTCTGTCTATGTTGGTGTGAGAACACCACTGTAATGCTGTACCTTTATACTCACATGTGGTGCATGCAAAGTTGCACTGATGTGTATCTGCCTGTAAATAAAGGGACCAAACAGCAATGCCCTCTTGTAAAAATGTCTAAATAAGCTTAGTTATTTATGTTAAATACTACCTACACTCTCACACAGAGAATAAGATCCCCCACAGTCTGTAAAGTTTATACCAGCTGCAATTTATATTTAGGTGTTAAATATTTGTGTAAATAGATAATGGTATCAATCATTATCCATGTGTACAAAATTCCCCTTATTCAAATGTGAATTTCAGACATTGCTTCCATTGTGAGGCCAATTTTTGTTCATAGTTCAAAAGATGTTTTTGTTAGGGTGCCTGGCTCTGTGTTAACTGTATTATGTCACACATGCACCTGCTCCTGCACCCTCACCCGTCCATGAGAACACATCTTCAAGCACTCTTGACGTGGACACAGATATGCTCTTCGATAATGACGCGTTAACCGAAACAGAGATGGACATTGCCACTAACACAGAAATGGACTACACATACCATGACACACAGCCTCCAGACAATATGGCGGAATGCCTACCATGCTCAAGGTCACCTGACTTCTGATTAGAAGCAGGTGCATCCTAAATCACACAAATATAAAAGGACTCAGTTCCACTCACTCCTTTGCGAAGCATTAGCTCAGCTCCTCAGTGTGTCTACTATTGCTAAGCCTTTATCTTCCGATTGCTTTTCTGATTTTTCTTTTTCGTATTCTCACTTCCCGAGTTTGTTTTTGCCCAGTTTGTGTTGTATGTTGATCGACTGACCCTTTGCCCGTTCACGACTGTCCTTTTGCCTGCCGATTTTGTACCTTTGCTTCCTTGGCTCAATAAAGTGTCAAGCTGCAGTTGCACCCAGCCTGGTCTGGGTTTCCTGACAGAATGCTTCGCCTAAACGCGGATGCAGCCGACCCCATGGCACTTCGCGATTCATTGTCGGCGCAAGGCCTATTTCCCGTGGAACAGAAATGAAAGATACAGGAGCTCACCGCCCAGGTACATCTGTTAGCTACCAGCATGACCCAACTAACACAGCAGCTCGTCTCACCAGCACCCTCCCGACCAGCGGCGAGATCCCCTCCCACCAAACCCGACAAATTCCACGGAGATTCAGAACAGTGCAAGGGATTTCTCCTCCAATGCCAGGTTTACTTCGCGGCACAAGAGGGACTTACGGATGCGAACCACGTATCACAGTTCCTGAGTCTATTCTACGGCAGGGCTCTCTCCTGGGCAACAGCCGTATGGGGACAAGGCGGGGAGGCGGTGTCTTCCTATGACCAACTCATCACCCTTTTCAAGCGAGTGTTCGACCATGCTCCCGAAGGGAAGGAGGTGGGTGAAAGGCTTCTGAATCTCCGTCAGGGACACCGATATGAGCTGGAATTCCGTACCATCCGCCGAAAGCGGATGGAATGAGCCCGCAGTAAAAGAGGTGTTTCGACACGGACTAAACAGTGATATTTGCAAGGAGATGGCATGTAGAGATGATCAGAAATCCTTGGATTCCCTCATTGACTTAGCCATTCACCTCCACAACATGTTAGCCAACAGGCAATCTCCCTGGAAAGCACGACATGAGGAGGGTGGAGACGAACAGGCACAATCCAGCTTCACTTGCCTGACGGCCTCTGAGCGTGCAAGACACAGAAAGGAGAAATTATGCTTGTATTGCGCAGCGTTGGATCATGATGTCGCAAAATGCACCAGACTATTTCCTCCACACACCCAGCGAAAGAACTATGGGTCAACCTCTTCCACCAAAGGTCCGAATACGATTTCCTATGTTGCATTATCTCCTCTAGTCATTTCGGTACAAATTACACATACTAATGAGAGTTTCTCTCTGGCAGCCAAGATCGACTCCAGATCCTCGGGGAATTTCATGGATCACTCCACCGCTCTCAACTCAAATCGCAACTTCTGATCGCATATTCATCTTTTGATCTCACACACAAATGTCCTTGCTGTTTCAATAATATTGTAGGGGACTGTATGTATTTAGCTGCATTGGGATCTGTTAAACTGTTTTTAGTTAGGGAAACAAAATTTTGTTATTTTAATTCATTTATTGTAACAAAAACATAAAATGGATTTTATATTACTTTATACACTCATTATCAACTTTAATCTACCATTAATGCAGTTATCCAAACAGCCAATCATGTGGCAACAGCACAATGTATTAAATCATGCAGATACAGGTCAAGAGCTTCAGGTAATGTTCACATCAAAGATCAGAATGGGGAAAATGTGATCTCAATTACTTTAATTGTAGCATGGTTGTTGGTGCCAGATGGGCTGGTTGGAATATTTCAGAAGCTGCTGATATATATTTATATAGATATATAAACTTCCTATATATATATAAATTCACTTGTTAGGATAAGAGATCTTATGGATAAGAAAAGGGGTGTTGTGCAGATGTCATTTAGATGTTTTTGTGCTTACAGGGTGCATGAAACATTTGGTGAAGGTTGTTAATGCTAAAAGAGGTTCTACAAGTTTCACTAATAAAAGGGTTCAAGTCATTTTCTCAGCCAGGGCTGTGATTTATTTATTCAGGACTTTTTTATTAAGAGCTATTTTTGTTAATTGTTTAGACAGAATATGTGTGTTATAAAGTCTTAGTATTAAATGAAAACCCAATCTATTAAAGTTTTTTGAGTAGTTAATGCAGAAATCTAGGTGATTCCTAAGGTTCGAATGCATTTTGCAAATGTTAGCCCTTTGGCTCTTTATGTTAATTGACAGGTGTAGGCTTACCTGAGTTATACTACATAGCCAATGGTGCAATTCTTTTAATTTATGATACAATGACATATTAGTGAGTCACATGCTTCTGACATTATTGCAACAGTTTTGGGAAGGTCGAAAAAAGAAAAAAAATTGTGTGTGTGCCTGTAAATAAAGGAACCAAACAGCAGTGGCTTCCTGTGAAGTGAAAATATCGATGAAACTTTGCATATGGAAAGTTTCACTGATGTTTATCTGCAGGTGAATAAAGGGACCAAACAGCAGTGACGTCTTCTGAAAATGTGTAAATAAGTTTTAGATGTTTCTCTTAACTTATTTATGTACTAGTCGCACCCCAACACACAGGACATCAGACCCCACACAGCAGTCATACTTTAAATTTTGTCTTCTTCACCTGTACACCTACTCAGTCATGAACTTTTCTAATCAGCCGATCACGTAGCAGCAGTGAAATGCATAAAATCATGCAGATACAGGCCAGCAACTACAGTTGATGTTCACATCAACCATCAGAATGGGGAAAAAATGTGATCTCAGTGATTTTGACCATGGCATGGTTTGAGCATTGCAGAAACTGCTGATGTCCTGAGAATTTCTCACACAACAATCTCTAGAGTTTACTAATGGTGCAAAAAAGAATCCAGTGTATGGCAGTCCTGCAGATAGAAATGCCTTGTTGATGAGAGAGGTCAATGTAGAACAGCCAGACTGAGCTGACAGAAATGCTACAATAACTCAGATATTCACTTTGTGGTAAGCAGAAAATCATCTTAGAATGCACATGTCAAACCTTGAGGTGGACTGGCTACAACACGTCCAGTTCCATTTCATTCAGCCAAGAACAGAAAGCTGTGCATCCCATCATGGCTACAATTTACCCATCTTCTAATGGCTATTTTCAACATGATAATGCACCATGTCACAAAGCAGAAGTCATTTTAAACTGGTTTCATGGACATGACAATGAGTTTTCCAGAGCTCTTCATTGGTGAATAGGACAGCTGTGCTAAATGGTTTTATTATATTAAAAATGACTGGCCATGCTGTAAGCATATTGTTTCAGGGCAGAAAAGTGTTGTGCCTACAACACTTCTCAACCCAAAAAAGATTTCTTTTTTGATTTAAACTTGGGCTAAACTAATTTTATTGAAAAAAAAAAAAAACAATGAGAAAAAGGAAAGTGAAAAATTTTGATACTTGAGACAGATGTTTTCCAAAATAACTAATGCTAAAGATAAAGAAAGGATTTTGTGTTGGCCCAGAAATCAAACAGGTCATCAATGGCAGGCTGTTTGAATGACTTCTAGTGGGGCCGGAAGTGCATGGAAGGCATTCAATAATGTTTCTGAAAATTTCCATTTGACCTATAGGGCACCAAACTACATCCAACTGGATGACAAAATGCTTCAAGGATATAAAACTATGGGGTTCAACATGTTTTCTTCAAATTCTTGCAACAAAGCAGGAAGCACACAATTTTCTAGAATGTGTTAGTATGCTGTAGCATTAACATTTCCCTTTACTTGAACTAAGGTGTTGAGCCCCGACATGAGTGCCAGCATAACATTGTGCCTGTTTTCAAAGTGAACTCCATGAAGACATGGTTTGCCAAGGTTGGAGTGGAAGAACTCGAGTGCTCTGCACAAAGCCCTGACCTCAACCTTATTGAACACCTTTTGGACGAACTGGAATGCTGACTGTATGCCAGTCTTCCTCACCCAACATCAGTGCTTGACCTAGCTAATGCTCATGTGGCTGAATGAGCATAAATTCCCACAGCCTCACTCCAAAATCTAATGCAAAGCCTTGCTAGGAGAGTGGAGAGTGTGTCCACGTATTGTAGAAAACAAAGCATTTTTTCATAGTTGATCCCTCAAAGGTATTGTGGGCCAGATTAAAATAGTATGTGGGCTGGGTCCAGCCCACAGGCCGTATGTTGGCCATGTGTGGAATAGATTCATATGCTGGAATGTAGTGTTTTTCTTTCTTCAAACATAAATCATCATTTAAAACAAAAAGTTTTATTTTGGTTTTATACATTGATGAAATTTTTCCAGTAGCCTTCTGGCTTGTCCATGTGATCTTTAGCAAACTGAAGATAGGCAGCAATATTCTTTTTGGAGAGCACTGGCTTTCTCCTTGCAACCCTGCAATGCACGTCATTGTTGTATTTGAAAATCTTATGTACATGTAGTATAGAAATTTGACCATCTGGGGGCACTGTAGTTTGCATTGGAAGATGTGAGTATTTGAAGGATAGCTAGCGGGTGAACAGACATGAAGCTTTGTTTGGGCCTACATGACTCGATTTCGATTTTCGTATTTTATGTGCACAATCATTGAGCTCATTCGACGCACATTTAATAATGGAAGAATTATTTTATTGTACATGATTGCATTCCTTGGTGAGCGTAGTGAGCTATGTTTATTCATTTAAGGAAATTTGTAACTCATTTATATATGTACGATTGTTGTGTGACAGGATTGTGTAACTTAATTTTGGTCAATCTGACATTTATGACAAGTTGTATTAGTGGAAATAAGATTGAAATGTATGTTTTATGCAGTTTTCATGATTCTGTAAGGTGAAAGACATTATGGAATAAAGTTTGCTGCATCTGTGCTTGAATATGCATTGGTTGCAGTCGTGAACTGAAATAAAGGAAACATTACGCATCAGTCGAGACTCTTGTTTGGATCTTTTGGAGTGATCTTTGCTGGTTGACTACTCATGGGGAGGGTAAAAATTCCTCTGTCTGAATATTGATACAACTAGAATACAAAGTGTTCAAAATAGGATCAATGAATATTGATATAAAGAGTGAGTAATGCTGGGAAACCTCATTTTGCCAAAAAGATCATTTAAATCATAGAATTGGCCTCCATGAGCCCTATAGAGCCTCCATGAGATGCAGTGGGGAAAACAATTAGCAGACTGTTGATGATGTAGTGTGGATTGAGTTTAACACGACCCTGTGTCTGTTAAGATCATTCTCCAAGCACTTGACACGGAGAAGAAGAGAGAGAGAGAGACGGTTACGGAGTCTGAAAGAGATTGAACCTGAATAGAAACTTAACACATTCCATATTACATCAAGGCCTTAGGGGTGCAGGGAAGGGGTGGGGGATTCCACCATCTGTACCATCTCCACCACCTTAGTCAGAGGTCAGACCCTCACGCCTCACACAACCCCAAATTTTAATGCATTTTAGATATACACACACAACACCTTCACACATGTACACACATACATTTGTGCGATGGGGGACGAGTGGGGGGTGGTGCTCCACTGGGGGCGGGGTCGCGGTCCTGGTCAGCGGATGCACTTGGCTCTAGGCCTGACCTGCACCAGTGGGGGCATCGTGGGGGGGACTTCAGGTCTCGCTGTCCGTCCGCCCCCTGTGCAGGTCTCCTCAGTTCTCTGTTGCTTTCTCCCTGGGTCAGGGGGGTGGCTGTCTCGAGGGCACGCGGCCATGGGCCCTAGCATTGTGTGGGGCTGCTCGAGGCCTCGATTGCCTGGTCCCTTTTGCCTTTGCCTTAGCCCGGGGGTGGGGGTCTCTGTATCCCCGCAATGGCATCAACCATCACCATCACATCAACAACCACCACCACTTCCAGTGACAAACCAGTTCACACTAACACATCTACACATTGGCGGATCCATACAAGGCAACTAAGGATATCTTCAGAGAATTGATTATTATTATTATTATTATTATCATCATCATTATTATCATTATTATTAATAGTTACCAATGTTTTGTATGTTGCCATTGATTTTGTTTATAAATGTTTTGTTTTTGTTTTTTTGTTTGTTTTCTTCTTCCTTCTCTCTCTCCTTTTCAGTGGTCTGTTTGTCTCTGTTTTGTATGTCTGCCTGTACCTGTCCATTCGGTTGCCTAAACGAAGGAATAAAGTAAACTCGGCAAGAGGGGGACATCCAATATTCTCACTAGTTTAAGGAGAATATCTGAGATTCCCCCAATTGTAGAGCAAAACTGCCCTGTCACTACAGGCAACCAGAATTCTCAAACAGTCATGACAGGACAGGTTAAAAAAAAAAAAAAAAAGAAGAAGTACTAGTACCAGGACCATGGTGTGATTATTGACTCCAATCTGTCATTTGAAGCGCATGTGGATAATATCACTAGGACAGCCTTCTTTCATCTCAGAAATATTGCTAAGATAAGAAATATTATATCACTGCATGAAGCAGAAAGACTAGTTCATGCTTATGTTACCTCTAGGTTGGATTATGCTTTACTGTATGGATGTTCCTCTAGGTGCATAAACAAGCTCAAGTTAGTCCAGAAAGCAGCAGAGAGGGTCCTTACTATAAGAAAAAAAAGAAGATATTAGCACATCACCACTGTCTTATCTACACAGCAGTTGCTCCCAATCAAATTTTGAACTGAATGCTCTCGCACCTCAGTACCTGAGCGGACTCCTGGTCCTTTATGACCCCCCACATCTACTTAGATCAAAGGGTGCAGACTATTTGTGGTACCTCAAATAATGAATGCTACAGAAGGGGGCAGATCTTTCATGCTAGGCTAAGTGCTAATCTTAGCCGGCCACCCCTACCACCCATTACACTTTCCAATGTCTGCTCTCTGGACAATGAATTGTACTACATCAGTCTCCAGCGGACTACCCAGCACGAGTTTAGGGATTGCTGTGTCTTTGTTTTCACGGAGACATGGCTCAGCAACAGAGTTCCAGACGACGCCATTCCGCTAGCCGGGCTCACTGTGTTTCGTGCCGACAGGAAAGAAGCTCTGTGCAGTAAGACTCTTGGTTTTGGATTGTGTGTTCATATTAACAAGAAATGGTGCAAGAACTCTGTGCTAGTATCTAGCTACTGCTCACCGCTTGTGGAGTTTGTGACTGTTAGATGCAGACCTTTTTATTTACCTCGGGAATTCACCACTGTGCTCATTGTCGGAGTATACATTCCCCCCAGCGCTAAAGCTAAACATGCGCTCTTGTTTACACAAACATTCCCAGTGCGTACCGAGCGGAGCCCCGTCCCCACCTCGTCTAGTCAGACCACATCACTGTTATGCTAATGCCAGCATACAGACCGCTCATCAGACGCACCAAACCAGTTCTGAAGCAGGTGAGAACCTGGCCAGCAGGAGCCATCTCTGCTCTTCAGGATTGTTTTGAACACACTGACTGGCATATGCTCAGGGAGGCTGCAACCAATGGCGACAACACCAACTTGGAGGAGTACACATCATCAGTGACCAGCTACATCAACAAGTGCGTAGATGATGTCACTGCCTCCAAGACCGCTCAAACCGGAAGCTGTGGATGACCGCAGAGGTGCATGAGCTGCTGAGGATCCATGACTCCGCCTTCAGAGCAGGTGACAAGACGGCCCTAAGAACAGTGAGGGCCAAACTGTCTCGGGCCATCAGAGCAGCAAGGCGCGCACACGGCCAGAAAATCCACAGCCACTTTCAGGACAGTGGCGACACGCGGCGCATGTGGCAGGGCATCCAGGCCATCACTGACTACAGGACAGCTACACCTGCTTGTGACAGTGATGCCTCCCTACCTGATGCGCTTAACAACTTCTTTGCATGGTTCGATGCACAGAACGAAGTAACAGCGACGAAGACCACCCCTTCTCACAGATATTTTACCATTTTAATAAAACAAAATTTTACCCCTTCTACTACCTTTGAGTATCCGTTGAGATTATCCCATTTTTCCAAGACTCACACACAACGAAAAAGTGGTTACTGACTGGGTGAGGTTTATTGGTGCTTTCTCACACAGTGTACAACAGTGCCATCTAGTGGGCAGAAGCATGAAGCACCTATAGTAGCCTAATTTACTCCTAGGGGATGCTGCAGCAGGGTTTGGGGCTCGAGCTAACAATTCTGTCTTCCAATGCTTTTTTCATACAACACTTAATAAATAAAAATAAAAATAAAAAAACTGGTTGGGGAGAAGGGCCAAGGGTGTGAAGCATAAACAAGGGACTTTTTTAGGAATTGTGTTACAGTCCTGAAGATCACAAGTCACCAAAATCAAAATTAGGCATTTACATTTATTAATGAGTTCCTGTTTTTATTATTCTCATTAACTGGTAACTTAAATTGAACCTTATTTTAATCCAAAGATCAATAAATAAATAAAAAATGTAGGCTGCTGATTTATAAATAATCTCATCTTGAATGAAATGACAATTTATTATTAGCCTAACGTTAAAGCCTATTATTTAGCTAGCTGTTGTTGTTTTTCAAGCATTTTGGGTGGTCTTAAAAATGCATAACAAGTACAGTATGGTACACATCTGGCAACCCTATCAGTGCAGTGTTTGCCCATGATGACAAATGAAAACTGAGACCCATATTGACATAATATAGTCAGCATTCATACTTAGATTTAACCTAGCAGTAACATGAAACATTTTATCATTTTAAGATATAGTTTGAATGTTAACCATTGACCTTCATGTACTTAGTTAAATATTTTCATCTCACAAATCCCAACTACAGGGAATTCACAAGGATAATCAGACCAGGTGAACATGCTAGAATTTGCCTTCTTATAACCTGTTATAACACAGTCTTCATTGCCTCCAAAATCATTGGGTTCTCCATCAAACCAAAACCTGAAAACACAGAGAGAGACAAAATGTCTGTTATTTCAGACAAAGAGAAAAGCAACATCATGAGTAAATTTCAAGTCAGTGATGTCTTACACAGTGGTCAGTGGTGAACCGTCCACCCATTTAAATTCCCCCTCTTTGTCTCTGTCGGTCAGACCAATCCAAGCTTCATCACTTCCAAAATATTTTCTGATGAACTCCTGTAATTGTAAAAGCACAATATGAATATAGATACTCATTTATTCTCTCTCTCTCTCTCTCTCTCTCTATCTCTCTCTCTCTCTCTCACCTGTTCCTCTCTGCTGTTTATGATCACCAGGTCTGCTCCTCTCTCTCTGCAGTCCTGTCTGCTCTCAGTCCAGTACTTCTTTTCGGTAGCGATGTAGTAACAGCTTGATCTGAAAACTCTACATCCTTCTTTAGAATATTTACATAAATATTAATTTACTTGCATAAAAGGATTTTTATTCTATGGTGATTTATACATAATGCTTCAGATGTGAGTGTCAATATTAACAATAAAGACACGTACAATATTCACTTACCAAGTTTTAAAAGCACACTGTGCAGTTCAGATTTCTCCCTCTGTAACTGGTCTCTCTCAATAGTCAGGTTGTTGTAACTGGTCTGTAACTGGTTTCCCTCTATAGTCAGGTTGTTGTAACTGGTCTGTAACTGGTTGTTTTCTGTATTCAGGATGTTGAATTTGATCCACAGCACTGTGACGGCAGTCAGCAGGAGAACACACAGCAGCAGCACACACACTGCAGTCACGCTGTAACATCTGCTGCTTGTAGTGGTTGTTTTGGAAGCTAGAAATTAACACAGACTTGGGAGTGATGCTTGAAAGTTTGTGAACCCTTTAGAAATTTCTATATATCTGCAGTAACATGACTTTCAACATCATCAGATTTTCCTAAAAGTAGGTTTAAAAAAACGAATTTATTTTTCATTTGTTTATTGAGGAAAATGATCCACTATTACATATCTGTCAGTGGCAAAAGTATGTGAACCTCTAGGATTAGCAGTTAATTTGAAGGTGAAATTAGAGTCAAGTGTTTTCTATCAATGGAATGACAATCGGGTGTTGAAAGAGCATCCTATTTTATTACAAGAACAGGGATCTATCAAAATCTGATCTTCACAACACATTTGTAGAAGTGTATCATGGAACAAACAAAGGAATCAAACTCCATCAATCCACAGTCAGATAGATAAAGGAAATTCAAGATGATCTTTACCCTCTCCAGGAGTGGTTGACCAACAAAGATCACTCCAAGAGCAAGGCACATAATAGTTTGTGAGGTCAAAAAGGAACCGAGGGTAACATCTAACCAACTTAAGGCCTCTCTCACATTGACTAATGTTAATGTTCATGAGTCCATGAGGCAGGACAGTAGAATTAGGTTGACTGTGCGGAACAGGAAAGAGGGTTAGCTAGGCTGCCACTTTGTGGTAGGGAGGTAGGGTGCATCAAACAGAAAGAGGAAAGGATGTCACAAGAGGCCAGACATGTGCTACACACACACACACACACACACACACACACACACACACACACACACATAGCAGGTAACCAGTGATAACTTGTAAATTATGCACAGCTCAGGGCTCAGAGGGTATTGTTAACATTAATAAGGAATAAGACATAACAGCGTTTGCCATTATAGGGAAATATACAGTGAATATATATATAGAGACTGCTGCATCTTTGTTTTCACAGAGACATGGTTTAGCGACAGAGTTCCAGATGCTGCCATTCAGCTAGACAGGCTCACCTCACTTTGTGCAGACAGAAATGCAGCTCTCTGCAGTAAGACTTGTGTAACATGTGTGTTTACATCAACATGGAATGGTGCAAGAGGTCTGTGCAAGTTTCTAGTTACTGCTCATCGCTGGTGATTTTTTTAAATTACCATGGGACTTCACCACCGTGCTCATAGAGACACTTTGTGAGCTCTACAGGGCTTTTAGCAAACTGCAGCATGCACACCCCGATGGACTGTTTACTGTCGCTGGAGATTTCAGTCGTGCAAATTTCAAGTCACCCCCACCTCGGCTACTCAGACCACATCTCTGTTATGTTAATGCCAGCATACAGATGCTCCAAACCAGCTCTGAAGCAGGTGAGAACCTGGCCAGCGGGAGCCATCTCTGCTCTTCAAGACTGTTTTGAGCACACTGACTGGCATATGTTCAGGGAGGCTGCAACAGAACTTGGAGGAGTACACGTCATCAGTGACCAGCTACATGAGCAAGTGCGTAGATGATGTCACTGAGGACCCAAGACTCTGCCATCAGACCAGGTGACAAGGCGGCCCTAAGTACAGCCAGGAACAAACTCTCTTGGGCCATAATATCACCAATGTGGGTGACAATGGGACAATGGGACAGAGAATTCCCAGCCACTTTCAGGACAATGGCAATATGCTGCGCATGTGGCAGTGTATCCAGGCCATCACCGACTACAGAACATCAGGTGATTGTGATGTCTCCTTACCAGATGCACTGAACAACTTCTATGCATAGTTTGAGGCACAGAGCAATGTGACCGCAAAAAATACCTCCCCCTGATCAGTTTGTGCATCTGATCATGGTTGATGTGGGGAAAATTTTTCTTATGTGCAAGTATAAATGATTCACCCTGTGCGACTGTCAACACCATACTTCCATAGATTCAACACAATTTAATGTTGTCAGCCTAAATTTGAAAAAGGTTTATTTAATGCTCTTTTTTATGAGAAGAGGCTGAGAATTAAACGTGAGGGCCTGCGTCTAACAAATCAAAATTTGATATTCTTTTTGGAAATCATCGCCGCCACATCCTCCGAGCTAAAGAGCAGAGGGACCATCTGACTTATCATCAGTGCACAGGTCAAAAGCCATCATCCGTGATGTTCAGCACATATATCTCAGTTTCAACATTTGATGTCTTGTTTTTGATCTATGATCAATGAAATATGGGTCAACATGATTTGCTAATTATTGCATTCTGGTTTTATTTACATTTTCCAACTTTTTACTGATCGTTCCAACTTTTTTGGAAACGGAATAGTAGAAAGGTCCTGGAAGATAGCTATATACATCCTTGCGGATATGCAGCCTTTGTTTGCAATAATAAAGGGTTATCAAATTTAGGAACCCATAAGTAGAATTGAATTTTTTGTATTATGGATATCCAGGTTAAAAAGTTTTGGTTCCCAACCCTAATGATAAGGCAAAAACAACAGTGTGGAAATAAACAAACTAATCAGGGTAAGACACAAAAGAGGCGAACACATCAGGATAATCAGCCAGGACTAAGTGTGGAACAAGAGCACATGATATAGCAAAAGCACACGGTGTGAACTCGAGCTGAAAACCTGAATTTTCTCTCTTCCTGTTGTGTTACCTAACAGTGTCTGCACTCTCATAGATCTCCACCATCATCTCCACTCCCTC
>JAQQZR010000013.1:2199375-2210096 GCA_030068235.1 Notoglanidium macrostoma | reverse complement strand
AGTGTGTGTATGGTGTGTTACTCTGTGATTGGTGGGAGATTGTGTTTGATGTACTGATATGATAAGCAGGAAAGTGAGCATGTGCCACAGAGCTTGATATAAATCTGTTTTTTCCTCAGATCTGACATCAGTTTTATCGTGTTCTGATGGTTAAAGTCATAAGTATGACTACAGGAAATTTTATATATGGCAAGTAATAAGTTTAAAACCAAGTTAAACCAACTTGGAAAGTGGGGCTCAGAAATGAACAATACACTGACATCACTGTTCAGATCCACAGACACACTGCAGTGTAACACTTGGACACGGTTGTTTGAAAATACAAACAAACAAAAAAAGTAACTAACTACATTTTGGATAAGTACCAATGTTTCTCATCTGTTTTTTTTTTTTTATAGAATATGGCATTTCTGTGTTTATTTGGTATTGTGTTATTTCTGTATTTACTTCTGCATCTATGTGCATATGAAAGCCTTTGTCTTTCAAAGTAAATCTATACACATAATACAAAGATTCACTGCAGGAACACTTCAACTGATTTGTGCGAAATAAAAATTTAAATGTTGTTAGGTAGACTGTTTAAAGTGGTTATCAAGATCATGTCGTGAGATCAGTATCAGCATGAGAACTGCAGCTCTGTTATCTTCACATCTCATCACATTTCACCACAGCTCTTTACTTCCTTTACTGACAGCAACACATTCATTAAAGCTCATATAGTGTACGATACACTGGAGTACAGATGTGCAGCTGTACTCTTGTGTTCTCAGTGTTTTAGTGAATTGTGTATTTTAGAAATGTTTCATTTATGCATGGACGAGCTGAAGAGGGACGGCCACGAGGACGTGACGGTGGTCATCTATACAAACACGTACGATCTCGAAGACGATGGCACAGAGACAGAGGACACCAACACGAAGAGTAACCAACAAATTCAACACGCAGGTACACGAGATTTTAAATCGGCCTAATAAACACAACTTGAGGTGAAACGGGGTTACACTGTAATGAGATTTACATTTCTATGCTTTATCTAGTGAATGTTTGTGTTGATTTCATGGATGTGCAATTTTTTTTTTTTATAAAAGTTTATATGAGTATATTTAACTGAATAAAAATAACAAAACACCTTGAGACCACCTCAGGTCCATGAATAATAGCCAAGGCTTTAGTGATTTTCTTAATTCTGTTAGAGTGGTGTATATTTATTATTATTATAGGTATTAATATTTTGATAATTGGGTAATACAAGAATATTCATGGAATTTATTTTACAGTCAAAGTAGCCTCTAACTGCAAAAAAAAATTGAAAAGCGCTGAAACGTTTTAAATAATGAAAAGGAAGTAGAAGTATTGATCCAGACTTGTGCACTAATGTCTATAGCAGTTATACAATAAAGTTACTTCTAAAGAAAATGTTTAATCTGAGAATCTCCCAGATTGATCAGGGATCTCATTCATCAATGCGTGCACAGAACAAGTTCCACATTTGTAGATTTGGAAGAACCACCAGGTCACATCTACCACAAAATCTGGTATTTATCACTCGCACATACACCAAACTATACGCAATCCCTACTTACACAGATCAGCCATAACATTAAAATCACATGCCTAATATTATGTAGGTCCAGCTTGTGCCACCAAAACAGCTCTGACCCATCAAGGCATGGACTCCACAGACCTCTGAAGGTGTGCTGTGGCATCTGGTACCAAGACATTAGCAGAAGATCCTTTAAATCCTCTAAGTTGTGAGGTGGAGCCTCCATGGATCAGACTTGTTTGTCCAGCACATCCCACAGATCCTTGATCGGATTGAGATCTGGTGAGTTTGAAGGCCAAATCAACACCTTGAACCTTTTATCATGTTCCTCAAACCATTCCTGAAAAGGTTTTGCAGTGTGGCAGGGTGTTTTATCCTGTGGAAAAAGCACACTCCCATTAAGGAATAGTGTTGCCATGAAGGAATGCTCTTGGTCTGTAACAGTGTTAGGTAGGTGGTATGTGTTAAAGTGACATCCCCATGAATGCCTGGACCCAAGGTTTTCCAGCAGAACATTGCCCAGAGCAATGAAATGACTGACAGTAATTATAATCGGATTACCCGCTATTAGACTTTTTTTAGTCCTTCGTGCCAGTGCCTGCATACCGGTTCCTGCAGTTCTCGGGAATGCTTGGAAATTTATGCACGTCTTCATGCACAAGCAAAACTTGATAAATGCTGTGTTCTATGCATAGAACCTGGAAATAGCACAAAACTATGTACACACGGTTGATAAAAAGAACCCTAGAGTTTAAAGAGTGGCCCTAACTGTTTAAACGTGGCTATTTTGAGAACATGTACAAGAAAAAAATGAGAAATAAAATAGCAGAATTAGGATCTAAATTTAAGAGCGAGCCTAATAAGTGAGGAAGTAGCCCAGGTGGTGGTCCTGATGCTCAAGAGTGGGGAGTTTGAGATTGGTGATTACGAATAAACTATAGTCCATAGCGTAGAGCATGGTATATAATTATGTGATCATAGCAAGAGAAGTCAACTAAAAAAAGTCAAATATAAATTCATTAAATGTTAACATTTCAAAAAACATTTTCTCATGTAATAGTCATTATGTGATGAAACATCATGATTTTTTTAAGTAATGTTTTTTTGTGTATAAAATGGCAGGTGTGTGTACACACATGCAATTGTTTTCATAGTAACAATAGAGCCTTCATTTTTGTGATTGCTTTATCATTTTAAAATGAATGCGCTCATATCTTTGTGGTTGTTCAGTGACAGGATGCAGACATTTCACACTGACTGCAGTGTGTGCAGGCTTACTGTGTGTTCTCATGGTGATTGGCATCACCTTGCATTTGGTCCAATTCACCAAACTAACTACAGAAAAAGACCAGCTCCAAACCAGATACAGGATCCTGACTAGAGAGAGAGATGAGTTATGGACCAGTTACAACAGCATTCAGGCTGCATTTGGTGAGCAAATAGTATAAGGCCTCAGTACAAACCAAGGCAAGTTAGGAACAGTAAACATGGTTAATATTCAGTGTGATGCAGTGTGTACAGCCTGGTACTGTTTCTGACTTTCCTGTCCATTTTACCTAAAAATCTAAAACATCTATCTAAATAAATTAGTAGTTTATCAAAATACATCCAATTCATTGTTGCGCATTTGGAAAAGTGTATTATGGAAGTACTCTGAACAACGTGTCCTAATATGTGATTAGATGCACATGCGAAACAAGGATGGAGATACTTCAGCTTTACTACATCTCTACTGATTAGAAGAGCAGAAAGGACTGCAGAGACAGAAGAGCAGACCTGGTGATCATAAACAGCAAAGAGGAACAGATGTGTGTGTACTTGTAGTTGCTGCATACTGAGGATCAAAACACATATTTAACCGACAGAGTGAGGACATTTTGGCTGGTCCTCACTTCTTCAAAGAGCTGTTTGAGTGTTAAGACTGGGTTTTAGCATTCAGGTTAGAATTAGGTTAAGGTTAGGGTTAGGGCTAGGTAAAAGTCTAAACCAGTGTAATCTTTTCATATTGTTCTCCCAATCAGAGCAGTTCCTCATTAAACAGCTGGGCAGCAATCGTCAGGCTTGGATTGGTCTGAGTGACAGAGACAGAGAGAGGAAGTGGAAACGGGTGGACGGTACAGAACTGACCAAGAACACTGGGTAGGAAATGGAAATTATTTCAGTATATATTCCCATTTCATTTCACACAGAGTAAATCAAACCATTCCAGCCAACCTACCTAACAACCGTAAACATTTCTTGTGCATTTGACACTGAAATTATGTTAACTTTATCTCCTGTTGTATTGGTCAGAGTTATGGAGTTGTTATTATTCTTATAAATCTCAGTGAAAACAAGGTAAGAGTGTTGAGTTAAACTAAAGAAAACTGAACACTGATTCTGCGGCTCTGGTTTTCAGCAGAACCGAATAATGCAGGTAATTATGAGACCTGTGTCGAGATTCGGACTTACCCGGAGACGAATGGCTGGAACAACAGGTCATGCTCCGAGGAACAATGGTGGATCTGAGAAAAGAGCTTTTTAATGGTAATTTGAAAACATTAGAAAACACGTTACATCAAGTGGCATTTCTATTTAAGAAAGACATCATGAGCCACCTGCACTCCCTTCCATTGCCAAAACTATAAAGTAAAAGCATCTGAATGCTGTCGCAATGTTTTGAGAGCCCTGAATTTACTACAAATATTTCCTTGAAAAATTTGTAACATACATAAATGAAGTGGATGATGTGTGATTCACGGATCAATCGATGTGGTCGGCATCATAGTGGTGAACTTGTGACTTTGTCTTGTGATCTTATTTTTTTTTTTTGATGGAGCTCAATAAACAAAATTATTGCATGTAATTATGTAGTTTACTCACATTTCAACAAATTGATTCAACAAGGCTATTTACAGTATGTATATTTTGTTTTATTCATATTAAGTACCAGGTCCTCTAAATAATCATTGCGTTTTTCTTTTGATAAAGCAGTTCTGTTAGCACATGGATCATTTTAGATTTTGTTAAACTATATTCTGTTTTAATGCCATGCTCTGTTGTGTATAATGTGTAGAATTAAAGATAACTAAACCAAATTTATTATTCTGATTCGGATTCTCTGTATTTCAGGTAATGGACTGAGGGGGAACTGAATAATAAAGGTGATGAGGGCTGTGCTGAGCTTTTGGGGTTTCATGATAAGAAGGGCTGGAAGGACAAGCCATGCTCGGATCAGGAGAGAAAAGGGCTTACTGATAATTTACTAATAAAATACTAATAATTGTAGTATTTAGGGAACATTTCAGCAAAAGAATAAACCAATAGAATGAACATGTATGCATAGGCTTATATTTAATTCTCTTTTCCATTGTAATATTATACTGTTATGTCAGTGTATTTAAATAATACACTTATTATTATTATAATAATACAGGCATTATTTTTAGTTCCTATGGTTTGGTATTAAAATGCAGTCGCATTTGTTGCACAAGAGCCGATTCAGCGGAACAGAACAAGCGCATGGCATAAAATAAAAGTACAACAGATTGATTAAACAAGTCACCATTTAATTGTAAAGCACAATCTATTTCTTATTATGTTCATTTGTCTACACGTTTAATATAATTAGGTAGAAGTTAATATTATACTGAAAAAGACAGAGATTAGCTGTTTGGACACACCTTTTAATTTTATGGTTTTTCTTCATGATTTTTCAAGTTCTACTTCGTTCTAGACAGAATATGGATTACTACAGTCCGGGGCAGACTGGGACAGAAATTCCTTTTCTTAAAACCATGACCTTCCATTTTGCAGGGCGACTTGTGAGAGCTGTTATCTGCAGAGAATTTTTATCAGTGACTGACGAAGATTGCAGAGACGTGGTGAGAGGCTTTTGATATTGCGGCGAGATCGCTATCGAAAGAACAGAGATCAGATCTTGAGAGACTTATTACCTGCCATGTTCACTGATGCTCATACAGTTGACTTCTCAGGGCAGGCCAGACCCCCGGGAAATGTCCAAGTACCCCTGATTGGCAGTCTGCCACTGATTACAGAACTTTAAGAAAGCAAACATTTCTACCAATTAACTTTTGACAAGGCACGCCTGTTAATCTCATGAAGCTGATAAGATAATGCCAATAGTGTACAAGCTGTCATCAAAGTAAATGCTGGATACTTTGAGGAATCTAAAACATGAAGCATATTTTGTTTTCAACACGTTATTGTTTACCACATAATTCCATATCTGTTATTTCATACTTTTGATGCCTTTAGTATTGTTCTACAATGCGGAAAAAATAGTCACCATGAAGAAAAACCTATAAATGAGTAGGTGTGTACAAACTTTTGACTGGTACTGTATACAAGTCATCAGTTAACATCATGTAACATACCCTCCCTCAACCTACTTCCCCCTTTTCCCCACCTCCAAGGCAAGTGAGCATCTTTATAAGTCATATCAATAGCTACATATTTTCTTTTGCTTGACATATCTGTTTTAACTCTTGTGGAATTACTACACAGCAAGGCGCTACCTTAAGTCACTGTAAATGAATTCAGTTTGAAGAAAGAGATTTGAGATCCATATTCACATAAAATATTCAGCATTCAAATTCAGATCTGAAGTAGCATAAACATGAAACTCCATGTTCTATTATACACTATAATCACACAAATGTTATTAATATTTTAAGATATAATGTTTCAGTCTCAGCCGTTTACTTTCACATGTTCATTTAAATATTTTCATCTCACAAATCCCAACTACAGGGTGGTCACAGGGATAATCAGCCCAGGTCAACATGTTAGAGTTAGCCCTTCTATAGCCTGTTATAACACAGTCCTCTGTGCCTCCATAATCATTGGGTTCTCCGTCCCACCAGAACCTGAAAACAGAGAAAGTCAGAATGTCTGTTATTTCACATTTAAAGCATCAGACTGAGAAAAACTGCATCATGACTAAATTTCAGTTCAGTGATGTCTTCCTCATCACTACCAGCCTACATCTGGCCTTCACCCACCTGGACAATAAGGACACATGCATACGAATGCTGTTCACAGACTTCAGTTCTGCAGCCAACATAATCATTTCTTAGCACCTGATTGGAAATCTAAGCCTGCTGGGCCTGAAAACCTCTCTCTGCAACTGGATCTTGCACTTCCTGACTAAAACTCCACAGTCAATCTGAATTGCGAACAGCATCTCAAGCACCACCACACTGAGCACTGGGGCCCCCCAGGGATGTGTGCTCAGTCCCCTACTGTTCACCCTGCTGTGCAGCAATGCACAGCTTGATTCACAGCATCAATTTGCAGATGACATGACCATGGTGGGTCTCATCAGCAAGAACGATGAGTCAGCATACAGAGAGGAGGTGCATTAGCTAACATACTGGTGCAGGGTCAACAACCTGTCTCTGAACATGGACAAAACAAAAGAGATGGTTGTTGACTTCAGGAGACCACGGAGCAACCAACATTGATGGATCTTCTCTGGAGATTGTCAAGAGCCCCAAATTCCTTGGTGTTCACCTGGCAGAGAACCTCTCCTGGTCCCTTAACACCAGCTCCATAGCCAAGAAAGCCCAGCAGCATCTCTACTTTCTGCATAGGCTGAGGAAAGCCCATCTCCCACTACCCATCCTCACCATCTTCTATGGAGGGACTATTGAGAGCATTCTGAGCAGCTGCATCACTATCAGGTATAGAAACTGCATCATGTCAGATCACAAAACCATACCGCGGATAGCAAGAACAGCTGAGAAGATCATCAGAGTCTCTCTTCTCTCCATCACAGATATTTACCACACACGCTGCATCCGCAAAGCCACCAGCATTGTGGACGACCCCACACACCCCTCACACACACTCCACAAATGCCATCTGGCAAGAGGTACTGAAGCATTCAGGCCCTCACTGCTAGACTGTGTAACAGTTTCATCCCCCGAGCCATCAAACATCAGACACTAATACTCGGGGACTGGACTGACAACACACATACTCAAATGAACACATTCCACTACCTCTGCAATCTTTGCACAAATATGTCACTGTTTATATTTAAATGTCTTGCACAACCTTTTACATTATTGCACCCTAAAATAACACAGAGAGTGTACTGGTTAGTACTGAACTGTCTTTATGTCTCACAGTCTTAATGCCTTTTATTGCACTGTCTTGTAATGACTGCACATGTAGTCCTGAATAGCTTTGTCATCTCATGTAGTCCTGTGTTGCTTTATGCGACACAAGTGGCCTTTTTGTAATTCTGTGTTGTCTTATATGTAGCAGAAAGGAACGTTGTTTCATTTCACAAAGTGCTGTATCACTCATGCATGGTTGAAATGACAATAAAATCCACTTGACATGTGACACTTACGCAGTGGTCAGTGGTGAACCGTTCACCCATTTAAAGTCCCCTTCTGTGTCTCTGTCATTCAGACCAATCCAAGCTTCAGTACTTCCAAAATGTTTAGTGCAATATGAATATAGATACTCATTTATTTATTCTCTCTCTCTCGCTCTCTCTCTCTCTCTCTCTCTCTCACCTGTTCCTCTGTGCTCTTTATGATCAGCAGGTCTGCTCCTCTCTCTCTGCAGTCCTGTCTGCTCTTAGTCCAGCTTTTCTTCTCAGTAGAAATGTAGTAAACGCTCAATCTGAAATATCTCCATCCTTTTTTTTTTTTTAATTGTATTTAAATAAATAATAAACCACTTATAAAAGACTTTTGATAATAATGGTTTATTCATGATACTTCAGATAAGTGTAAATGTGAGTCTTTAACATTCTGCACATGTAGAATATTCACTTACCAAATTTTAAAAGTGCATTGTGCAGATCAGATGCCATTTGTAACTGGTCGCTCTCTCTAGTCAGGGTGTTGTAACTGGTCTGTAGCTGGTCTCTCTCTCTAGTCAGGGTGTTGTAACTGGTCTGTAACTGGTCTCTCTCTATAGTCAGGGTATTGTAACTGGTCTGTAACTGGTCTCTCTCTATAGTCAGAGTGTTGTAACTGGTCTGTAGCTGGGCTCTCTCTCTAGTCAGGTTGTTGTAACTGGTCTGTAGCTGGTCTCTTTCTATAGTCAGGTTGTTGTAACTGGTCTGTAGCTGGTCTCTCTCTATAGTCAGGTTGTTGTGTCTGGTCTGTAGCTGGTAGTTTTCTGTGTTCAGGTGGTTGAATTTGATACACAGCAATATGACGGCAGTCAGCAGGAGAACACACAGCAGCACCACACACAGTGCAGTCACTCTGTAACATCTGCTCCATGCAGTGTTAATTCCTATAGGAAGTATTGGCCACAGACACATTTACTTGACTCCTTTTCTCTGAACATTTATAGCTTGTTATAAATGCTTAATTAAAACATTATCATAGATAAACACAAACCAGGACTGCAGAACTGTGCAATAACTTTCACATCCAATCGTTAGCATGATTATCCTGGTTAACACCTACTGATATATTTAAAATACATTGCCACATAAAATACCACGTTTTTGTGACACACAAAAAATGAGACCACTATAAATGACTTCAAAACCTTTCCTACATTAAATGTGACGTATAACCTGTACAATTCAATTGAAAAACAAACAAATCTGTTAGGGGAAAAAATAAAATGTACAATATGCTGGTTGAGTAAGCGTGCACACCCTTAAACTAATACTTTGTTGAAGCACCTTTTGATTCAATTCCAGCATTTACTCTTCTTGGGTATACACCTGACATCAATTAAAGAGACTCTGATTAACCTCAAATAAAGTTCAGCTGTCCTAGTAGGATTTTCCTGACACTTGCCTGCTACAGCAAAAGTCGTGGTTTGGAGAGAGCTTACACAGCATGAAAGGGATCTCATTGTTGACAGGTATCAGTCAGGAGAAGGGTACAAAATTAATTTCCACAGCATTGTATATACCATGGAACACAGTGAAGACAGTCCTCAAAAAGTGGAGAAAATATGGGACAACAGTGACATTGGCAAGAACTGGACATTCCTCCAAAATTGATGATAAGACAAGACAAAAACTGGTCAGGGGGGCTGCCAAGAGACCTACAGCAACACTGAAGGAGATGCAGGAATTTCTGGCAAGTACTGGTTGTGTACACTACATGTGACAATCCCCCGTATTTTCCACTTGTCTGGACTATGGGGTAGGGTAGCCAGATGGAAGCCTTTTCTTACAAAGAAAAACATCCAGGCCCGGCTAAAATTTGCATAAAAATACATCAAGTCTCCCAAAAGCATGTGGGAAAATGTGTTATGGTCTGATGAGACCATAAGGTCACAATTCCAAAAGGTACATTTGGCACAAAAACAACAATTCACATCACCAAAAGAACACCATACCCACGGTGAAGCATGGTGAAGCATGGTGAAGCATGGTGGTGGCAGTATCATGCTTTGGGATTGCTTTTCTTCAGCTGGAACTGGGGCTTTAATCCAGGTGGAGGGAATTATGAACATTTCCAAATACCAGTCACTTTTGGCCCAAATATTCAGGCATCTGCTAGAAAGCTGAAGATGAAGAGGAATTTCACCTTTCAGACATCCAAATCAACAAAAGAATGGATTTGCAAGAAGTAAATTAAATTTAAAGAAGTTAAAGTTAAATTTAATTAAAATTAAATTAAAATTTAATTAAAATTAAAGAAGTAAACAGAAGTAAATTAAAGTTTTGGAATGGCCTTGCCAGAGCCCAGACCTAAATCCAACAGAAAATCTGTGGGGTGACGAGAAGAGGGCAGATTTGGAGTGCTTTTGCAAGGAAGAATGGGCAAATATTGCCAAGTCAAGATGTGCCATACTGATAGACTCCTACCCAAGAAGACTGAATGCTGTAAATGGATCAAAAGGTGCTTCAACAGAGTATTAGTTTTAAGGGTGTGTACACTTAGCAACCAGCTTATTGTATGTTTTTTTTATTATTTTTTCCATTTTTCCCCTAACACATTGAAGGTGGGAAAATCTTTGAAATTATTTATGCCCCCTTTTGTACATGACAACGATCTGGCATTTTAACAGGGGTGTATACACTTTTTCCCCCTTAATTTTACCTTTCTTTTAATTCAATATTTTTCTTTATTTTTATTACTTAAAAAACTTCATGTCTTGAAGTGATGATGGACGGCTGTTTCTATTTTCTTAGTTGAGCAATTCTCAACTTAATATGGATTACTACAGCTGTTGGATAGGG
>JAQQZR010000013.1:2168372-2180561 GCA_030068235.1 Notoglanidium macrostoma | reverse complement strand
TGATGAGCATCAACAACTCTTTTTCTGAGGTCCTCAGAAATCTCCTTTGTTCGTGCCATGATACACTTCCACAAACACGTGTTGTGAAGAGCAGACTTTGATAGATCCCTGTTCTTTAAATAAAACAGGTGCCCACTCACACCTGATCGTCATCCCATTGATTGAAAACACCTGTCTCTAATTTCACCTTCAAACTAACTGCTTATCCTAGAGGTTCACATACTTTTGCCACTCACAAATATGTAATATTCGATCATTTTCCTCAAAAAAATAAATGACCAAGTATAATGTTTTCATCTCATTTGTTTGACTGGGTTCACTTTATCTACTTTTAAGACTTGTGTGAAAATCTCATGATGTTTTAGGTCATATTTATGCAAATTCTAAAGGGTTCACAAACATTCAAGCACAGCTGTAGTTTGAAAAAAACATACTACAATATTTTATTACTCATTCTTACCTTAAATTTGTAATGTTTAGAAGTCGTTCAGGGATGTAATAATCAAATTATTTCAATGATATCTCATTTATACATTAGAAACATTTATACATGTTTTTGTTCCTGTTTTCAGGCTTCAGTTCCCTTTTTTCTGGCCCAGAAATTAGCCCCACCCCCAGGCAAAAATTCATTAGGCATACACAATTTCAACAGATGAAGTAAAGGCGTTTTATCTTGCAGCTCATTATGGGGCTCTAAATACTACAAACAGCTCCTTTAACAGCACTGTCCAATTTTTGCCCATTTGAAAAAGAAACTCGACCATGTTCCACTACCTTCTGGTTGTGACAGCTACAACAATGCTTACTCAGTCTCTCCAACCCTGAAGGACTCATCTTCCTGCTTAAAGTGCTTGGATGGCTCTTGTGAAACCAATGTTCAAAACACATTACAGAAGTAAATAAGAGCAGGAGACACTCCTGTAATGGCTTCTGGATTTCGCTTTCTTCAAACCTTTCTGCGTAATGGCATTTTGATTAAGACAATAAATCATCAGCTGTTCAACAAAAAAGGACTGTTTTGTGTTTAACTCTGTTGTCCTTGTATAAAGTTTGCTCAAATGTTAGTTAAGCGCTGAAGGACAGTGAAAGCACTTCACTCTAGTGCTAATGGCTTTATCGATTAGCTGCTTTGCTCGGAGATTCTCTCTGTAGACTAGCAGAGAACAGACAGCTGACATCAGGTCTTTAAGGAGACGTGGGGAGACGACGGTAGAAGAATTAAACAAGTGCAGAGAAGTGTTCGACGAAGAGCTGCTAGAAATACCACAAGCAACCAAACTGGTGAATTAGCAGCTAGCTAATAGTAATATAAGTTTGCTGCATTCGGTTGAGGTTGTTCACTGTGTTTACAAGAGATTTCCATATGAACAGCCCCAATCTTGTAGTATTTCCAGTGTTGGAAGTAAAAAAAATGTCCAGAGCTCCACGAGTTCTGCCACAATGTTTACATTTGTCAAGGGAGAATGAATTTAAGTTTGATTTAGAGTTAGTGCTAAATGTCATCAGAGTGTAATATTCCTCATTATCTGAGGAAAATGTTGACAGCTCAAGTGGTTCTGTGACGTTTACACTGTCCGTATAATTGACCTAATGGCCATGGGCTACGTAGTTGAATCAAAAGCCTCAGTGTTAGCCAAGAACATCATAAGCTAAACTAGCATATCAGCTAATTAGCGATTAGCATGTAAACACAAATTAGCAAACGAAAACATCTGACAGGAAGGCACAAGGATAATACTGATACTGTAGTTAAATGAACACATTTATTTTAATGCCACATCAAGTAACTTCTGACGCTTTGTCATGCATGCTAGGTCTCTTTTTGTGAGAAACATTTAGCAGTAGCGAAACACGAATGTTAGCGTTTCTGTGCTGAACTGTGTAGACATAAATGTCTGAGAATGTTTTTTGCTGTACTGTTTTACCTCACATACACTTAATGAGTTCACTACAAGTTGTTGTTTTTTTCCATTCATACTAGCCAGCTAATGTTTCTAGCTAGCTTTTTATGTGCAAGCTGGTTAATGTTAGCTGAGCTACAAGCTAGCATACTCTTATTTTAAATCGTGACAAACTCACCTGATGCCCCTCATGAGCTAATTAAGCCCTTGTGGATTAGGCGCTAGTGACCTGAATGAAAACCCCAAATGAAACTAACTTTTTCTTGGGTCTAAAAAGTACACTTACACAATGTTCCTCTATCAAATGTAGTTTAATTTTGCATATATGAATCTTTTTCCAACACCCAGTTCTGCATTCAAATTGATGCTAGAATGGCGTGTTAGCTTTAAAATGGCCGCCGCTGTTGTTTTTAGCTTTGGGCCATCCTCAAACCTCATAAATAAGTTTGTTTGAAATGCTGAAAAATTTGACAGTTTGAGGCGAGAGTGTATGTTTGATGATTAATCAATAGCCTCCCTTGTTAGCCTGCTAGCTAGCCTTCTTCAACTATATTTCAAGTAGGGAGGAAAACTATGAAAATTCTTTTTGGTTTTTGTTTTGTTCTGATACGTTAAACTGTTCCTTCGAACATTTGACGTGACTGACACGTGGTCTGATTCATGAGGAAGGTGTATACCAGTCTGATTAGCTGGTTATGCTAATGAGGACGTGAGCACAGCATGAGGAAACTGGTCTGCTGAGCTGCAGCTGTCATGCCAGTATGTTTGCCCAGTGGCTTCACTCTGTGAAAAAATATAAAATCACCTGAACAAGACATCACAGGAATTTTGCATGCCATTTTACTCAAGCACACAGAAGCTGGCCATATATTTGATGTGTGTGTATAGGAGAGTAGTCAAATATCTTTAGTAGGCACCCCACAGAGCCACATCTGCTGTCGTACCATGTAATGTCTGAAATCACTCAAAGTGCTTCAAGTTAAAAAGACTAATCCAGTTACTCGAGGAAAGCGCAAATGAAATGAGTGGAAAAGAGCAAGAGTTTGTTTTATTAAATGCACGAATGTGTGTGGCTCTGATTTAGCTGTTTGTATCTCAGTTACTGCTCTGTGGCAGCGATTACTGGGAGACGAGCCAGTATGCAAATGCAGCTGCTTATATAAAACCAGCTAAATTAAGAGTCAGGGATAGAGGTGTACCTGTGAAGCACTCGTCTCTCTTCCCATGAATGAAAGAATATAAATAAACCCTAAAGTGTTCAAAGAAAAGGTGTGGCCTCTCTACCTGTCAGTCCTAGTGAAAGAATGAATGGGGTGTCCTATGCTCCCTTCAGTTTCTGTTTTGTTCCTCTCAGTTGTGTGAAGGAAGGAGGCGTGGCCTTCCTGTTTGTCAGTCACAATGAAGGCGCTGTATCGTCTCTGTCTGATATGTCAGTCAGTTCCAAAGACGAAGGCGTGGCCTTTGTGTCCATCAGTCAACAAAAATGGAGCATATCCTTTGTCTCGTTCAGTCGCAGTGAAGGAGGAAAGAGGCGTGGCCTTTGTGTCCGTCAGTTCCAGTGAGGAGGTGTGGCCACTGTGTCATTTGGTTCCAGTGAAGGGGCGTGGCCTGTGTTAGTCAGTCCCAGTGAAGGAGGCGTGGCCTCCGTGTCAGTCAGTTCCAGTGAAGGAGGCGTGGCCTCCGTGTCAGTCAGTTCCAGTGAAGGAGGCGTGGCCTCCGTGTCTTTCAGTCATATCGAAGACGATGTGTACATACGTATTTGAGTGTACATACGTATTCTCTCTCTGTCTCTCTCTCTCTCTGACCACCCCACCCCCACCCCCACCCCATCGTTATTTCTGGGGAGAAGAAAGACAACAATGACCGCTGGTTTCTTAGCCTCTGTTTATTCCAAAAGTCCAAAAAATAAAGCAGTCAGTTCACATTCCATTTAGAAAAATCTACTCCGTTTTCCTCTTCACTGAGACGCTTCAAAGTTAAATCTACTGATGATCCAAGTCCATGTGTGTGTACATTTGTGGATTGCCATCTAAGAAGTTCTTCACAATCACTATTTCTCCAACTCAACTTGAACCTCTGCTCATATTGTGTGTGTGTGTGTGTGTGTGTGTGTTCATACAATTAGAGATTGGAGTTATACACATGGATGGTCTCTGCTTTTATATACAGTACAATATACATAGAAAACTAATGGATTGCAGTTACACAGCATGGCATAGAAAAAGGGTGCTCAGCATAGAGGTTCCATATCAATATTCATATATTTTCTGTAGTGATATACTCTGTCTCACGTTTCTCAGGTTTCTCATTTCTCTACAGAAGTTCTACTTGTCTAAATTCATTTTTGCGTTATCACCACCATCGTAGCCATCAGTTCTTTAAAAAAAAAACAAAAAAAAAAAAAAACGAAAAGGATAAAGATTAAACTAAAGGTTGTCATGCGTTTCACAGTTAGGACTGCATATAGTAGTGCACATAATCAAATGTTCAATATTGTTTAAAAGAAGGAATTTTAAATGAGAGTTATAAAAGAGAAATATCATGTTTTTTTATTGAAGTCCTTTCACTTTACCACGCAAACACTGTAGAAATCTGCCAGGAGTATTTTGGCACAAAACACTATTTGGCATTTAGAACTAGCTCATGGGAGTTTTACTTAGTCAAACTTCCTCCAAAGGCAGAAAGGATTGGGAATAGTTACATCAGGGAATGACTGGAAACGGAGAAGAGGCAGGGTTTATTGCTCCATGAGTTAAAAACAAAACGGCAGGAGTCAGGTCTTGCTGGCTGTTAAGTCTTTTTTTGAAGATAAGGTAGAACAAAACAATGGAACAAAATCAACATTTAGCGCAGATATGTTGCTCAACGACAATTAAAATGAACATGGACCACACGCTAAATTCCACAGTAAAGGAATATTTGCCTTTAATAATTGGCCTCTCACTTTAAGGCCAGGTTTTTGGTTCATTCGTATTTCTCTCTGATGGCGAAAAAGCTGCAGTTATTCCAAGTGTTATTGTCTCTGCTAGCTAGCATTTTGCTCATGACTGCGTAACGGCGAAATTAAAAAATACATCTCAAAATTTAATTTGCTAGCACCGCACGGTAAGTGTATGTAATTATATGTCATAGATTGGTTTATGATTGCTTCGAGGTACACAATGATGTAATTTTAATATGGAATTATAAATCAGTGACTAGTTTTTAAGTACAGTTTTCTGACTCCTGCTTATTAAGAAATGCTCAAGGTGCTATAAATCCTTCCTGCTTGCAATTCATTTCGGGTATCCCGCATAACCAGTCCTAATCCCGAAGAAGAGGTTTGGAAGCTCAAAGCTCCTCCAAGCTCAAAAATTCTACCAGAGTATTAGGATTAAGCTTACAATATTAATACGGCCATATGCAATTCCAATTCATGTTCTCACTGATCCTACAAAAAGAGAACGTTTTGCATGTCAGGCTTTTTTTTTTTTCCGATGACAGGATCATAAAACTACACTCGCCTTGTCCGACAGAACGATCTTCAAAAAAAAAAGACAAAAAAAACGAAACAAAACAAAACAAAAAACATTAGCAAACTTTTTTTAAAGACAAATTAACATCACAGTTCAACAACTGAAATTTTTTTTTTTTCCCCCCCGAAGAAAATGCAACTGAAGTTCTTTTTTTCCCCAGTCAGCCGTTGGAACATCAAAAGGACGAAAGTATAGATATTTACATGGTCAATAGATATTTTCAATATATAATTCGTATGACAAACGATTCTGCTCAAACACTGCACCTACGTTAAATGAACTCGTTTGGCTCGGAAACAATTTTGTAACGCTATTTTACAGTATGGACGCAGACTCTTATTCTTCGCCGTGATTTCTTTTTTACTTCTTGAAAAATATAAAAAAAAAAAAAAAAAGAGAGAATTAATTTTTTTTTTTTCCTTTTTGATATTTCATGTTAGAACCAAACCAAAAAGTCACATTTGGATGCAAGTGTGCTTGTGTTTCTTGGAATCCGAGAAGCAAAAAAAGCGTGTTTGTGGTGAAAAACGTCAATAGAAATTGAGCGTGAGCACAAACAATTGCGTCCTGATCATGTGTGTAGGACATCGTGCATGTGTAAACCAAACTTCATATTTTGCATCTGTACATTTTTCTATGATGTGTATGTACAAGTGTTGTAAGTGTGTGTGTTCCTGTAATATAAATGTAGAAACGTATAGATAAGGTGTGTATGCGTGTATGTAAATATATGTATATACCATATTTTCCAGGCGAAAATCAATATATACACTGCTTCATTGCTGTATTGATGTAGAAGCCATTTTTATTCTACGTGATGTTTGTACTGACCCTAAAACACCTAGGGTTAGGGTTAGGGTTAGGGTTAGGGTTAGGGTTATCCTAGGTATAGTTTAGCTTAGTTTTTGTCTCATCATCTCGGTCAGGCTTGGAAATAACTCCGTAGCCATGTTTAATGCTGAAAGTTCCCGTAATTCATAATTTCTAGTTCATTTCTAGAATAGCATTTGTGTTTTACAGACGATGCTGTAAAGTAAAAGGAAAATAACTAGCATCAAAACATCCTCTAACACGTTTTTTCCCCCCTAATCAGTGCTGCTCAATTGTAGAAACGACTTTGTTGGAAATCAGTCCATTCCAGTCAGGCTGTACATCTTTACCCAATGGACTTTTGGTTCATGTGAAATAGAACCGGTGCTAATATTCCAGATACATAATCTGTTGTCTTCGAACAAATACGATGAACAACTTCCACTTTAGTTAGCAAAGAATTTTGAAAAGCTAATTACCCGGATAATAAGGGTTATACCTGTTCCTGAGTCTTTACTGTCAACTAGCTTGAAGATGATTAAACACTGGTCATGCTTTTTTGTTCTAAGTCACATTTTTCTACCCATTATGATGTTGAACTTGTTACGTTGGCTGTGTTTGAATTGCACAGAATCGGAGAATCGACTCTTTTCGGAACGGATTTCCAGCCTGAGGTTGAATCTAAGTTTTATATGTCTTGTTTTCGAATCACAATCAAGGGTTGATTAGATTGGGTTAATGTGAAAACAGAGGGCAAAATGATATCGCATAGTCCAGAAAATATGGTATAGGTAAATGTGTAGCATATCTGTGTGATTTTAAGTAATTAGTTGCAAGTCAAGTGAATGTTAATGTATGCTTTGAGGATGCGAGTAAACGTATCTCTGAACATGTGTGTGCGTGTGTGTGTGTTGGTGTGTAAGGCACTCAGGACAGCTCGCTCACGTTAAGAGGCATTGCCATGCCTGGTCTCATGTAGGGCACAGCGTGCACGGCTTTAGAGAAATCTGGAGTCAGCACTCTCCCGTTCTCCCCAATACTGCCAGTCATAGACAGCCTGGCCTTAGTGCGCATGGCCTCGGTGAACGTCATCTAAACACCCACGCGCACACGCACACACACACACACAAGTACATGCAAGCAAACAGGGATATGCATATGCAAAAAGGAATATGCATGCTCGTAATTAAAAACACACATACACGCATGCATGACCGAGCACAAAAAAGGGGCGGGATTAAATTAAAAGACAAAAATATCAGACCAATAAAGAGACAAGGAAGCACATGAAAGGTGCACAGTACACGGAACACACACACACACACACACACACACACACACACAAAGAAAGAGAGAGAGAGAAAAAAAGAGAAACACAACAGCAGTCATCAGTTTCATATCGCTCATCCTGTGTGAGATATTGCACTATAGAGATGTGTGTGTACCAGATGGGGTGGAGAATGATTGACAGCTAATGGGTTTGTCTCGAGGCACGAATGCACATTTAGATATTTATATCTCTATGCCAACCCAAAATGGCAGTCTATAACTAACACCAAGGCCTGATACATTATACACTATTGATTTCACCTTCTCCCTAATCACCCTTCAGTGTCTCATAATTATTCTGATCATCTACCCATCCATGCATCCATCCATTCACTTGCTATCATTTATCCATCATTCACCCATCCAACCAACCATTCACTCTCAAATCCATCCATCCTTTTATCCATTGACTTTCAGCTTCATCCATATATCCATGCATATAATTATATCCGCCCACTCATCCATGAACTCTCAAATCCACCAATCATAACTGTTCATCCATGCAATCACCATTTGTTCACATTCAAAACCATCTATTCATCCATCCAATCATATCCATCCATTAATTATCCATTCATTTATACAGATATAAAAAAAAACCCACTATATACAGATATACGTTAGTCTTTATTATCATCTCCAATCATCCTTCCATTCTGCAATCCATCCATTCATCCATCAATATAATCATTTTTACCCAACCATCTGTCCACCCATCCATTCTCCATCCTTCCATTCACTAATCAAACCATACATCAATTATACACACCCATGCATCTGTTTACTTTTCACCATCCTTACACATATTCACTCCCAACTACTTTTATCCATCAGTTCATACAATCATATCCATACATTTCATTCAACCATTCTGAAATCCACCCATCCAACCACTTATCTATTTATTCATATAGCCATTCACAATAAAATGAATCAGTCTATGCATTCCCTTTTAAATGCAGACATTCTTCCATCTATTCACACTCAACCCCATCTATCTATTAATTCATACCTTCTATCTATCCAATCTCAAATCTATCCATCCATTCATCAAGCCCACCATAACTCATTATGCCCTGTGTGCATTAGGGGTGGAACAGGATTAACAGTGTAATGGCACCTTATGTGGCCAAAAGTATGTGGACACCCGTTCTCATTATTGAATTCGGGTGTTTATCGGGTGCATAGTCTCATGGACATAGTCACGCATAGACAAACATACTGCAGAGTTCAGTGACTTTAAATGTGTTACTGTGATATGATGCTGAGCCACAAGTCAGTTCGTGAAATTTCTGCCCTGTTAAATTTGCCCTGGTCGACTATAAGTGCTGTTACGGTGAAATGAAAGCATCTAGGAGCAACAGCAGCTAAGCCACAAAGTGGAAGGTGACACAGACTCACAGAGACGGGGCTGTCGAGTGCTGAAGCACAGAGGACATGAAATCACCTATTCTCTGGTGCATCACTCACTGCAGAGTTTTAAACCGCCTCTGGAAGCAACTTCAGCACAAAAACTGTGCGTAAAAATGCTACGTGTAATGCGTTTCCATCCCCATGTTAATGACCATGGACTGTCTGCCAAGCTCATAAAAGTGTGATGGTCAGGTGCTCACATACTTTTGCCCATGTAATGTATATTGTGAGAGGAAAGCTGAAAATCTGTCAAAAATAGGCTTTACTGGTGTTAACATAATGCCAGGAAATGTGCTTATTACCGTCATTTCTTTACAACAGTAGCCGACTTCTTTTTTTAAAGAACAATACAAGGCAGATTCTAAACTAATCGAATATTTTATTACTTGCACTGCCATTGTTTATTAAAGTCTCACTCTTTGAAAATGGGCCTATTAGCCACTGGCTTGCTAGCTAACATTAGCTAGATGAGAGCATGGATTGCTTTATCTTTGTTACATAGGCAAATTGGAACAGCAGGTGTTCGTTTCAAAATGACTGACAGAGAAAATGTAGTTATTGTAGTTAGTTCGGGGTTCATTTTGACTGCTAAGCGGCGTTTTTACATGGCTAAGACTGCGACATACGGTGCAGTGAAATACGGGAAAAAGTATTCCCAGTTATTTTGGCACACAAAAACTTTTTCATACTGTTCCACCCCTATCAAAGATCAAGATAACAAAACTATGTACAAACTGTCTATACGTATATATATATATATATATATATATATTCTGTCACGGATGAACAGCAATGAATGCGGCAACAATGAAGCGACGAGGAAACACGAACAAACGATGAAAGTAAAAAAAAAAGAAAATCTCTGCCGTTCCTACCCACTAGATCTTAACACTCTCCAGCCCATACACGTTGTACCCTTCCTTATAAGTGGCAAAATTCTGAGAATTCTGCGAGGAAGTGGGGGGATTTAGGGCTTGAGTCTTGGCAACCTTCATGCGCTTTGCCTCGGCACGTGACTTGTAGCAGAACTCCACCAGCGCCACCAGCATGGCCAGGCCGAGGCCGCCCACCAGAATGTAGAAGACCCCCGCCACGTTGCTCAAGCTCAGAGCACTTGTCTTCTCCTGTATTGGAGGGTGCAAAGGGCAGAGGTCATGGATGTGGAAGAGAAAGTGCTGTAGCACAGCAACATAGCACTACGGTGTATGCTAACTTTAGTCATTAAGATAATAAACTGAATTACAGGAAGGTCTTCAGTAGAGATTAATGGCATGGACGGCTCATACGTGTATGTGTGATTTGAAAGAGTGTCTATGTGTGCATATGTGTGTGTGTGGGGGTGTCTTGAAACATGTATTTTTGAGCACAACACAAAAAGGACCAACGCAAGCAGTGCCGGTCCTAATCTTTTCCAAGGCCCTAAAGAAAACAGAGTATATTTAACTGCATAAAGAGGTTCCACCTTTTAGCAAAAACATCTAAGAGTACTTTATTTACTATGTTCCTGCACTCATAATTTAGTTCGCAAGCTAGCTATCACTGATAATTTAGCTGACTAGCTATCAATAACAAGCTATTACTAAACAGCCTAACAGCAAATCTTTACAGGGGTTTTATATGTGTTATAAAGGTTTACTTTCTGAGGTAATGCTTTCTGTTGCCACTTGGATGCTAATATGTCTGCTACGCTAGCTCTGCATCTGCATGATACAAACAAAAACATTTTTTTTCCCTACTGCTTGATGTGACCAATCACAATTTGGTTATATGTCTCAGAAACAGAAAACTTTCTGTATAATGAACTCCTCTTGTCTCATTTTGAGGTAAAGTATTTTATCTGCGATATTTCTGCACTCATAGCTTAGTTAGCAAAGTTAGCTATCACTGAAAACTGAAAATTAGCTGACTAAAGCTAATACTAAACAGCACTATAATTAACTAACAAGCTATTATTAAAATGACTAAACATGAAAACTTTACAGGGGTTTTATCTTTTATAATTGCTTGTCAGGGAGAAGAAAATATTTACCCCTGTTGTCTCATTCTGAGGTACATTACCATATTCCTGCACACATAGTTTGGTTAGCAAGCTAGCCATCACCGATAATATGCTTAAATAAACGAGCTAATACTAACCACACCATTACTAGTTAACAAGCTATTACTAAACTGACTAAACAGCAAAACATTACAGGTGTTTTATATGTTTTATATTTGCTTGTGAGGAAGATATGAAAAAAAATATTTCTTCCTCTCATCTCTCAAACTAGTGCTACTTGAATGCTAATCTGTCTGTTATGCTAGCTCTGTATCTCTATGATGCAAAAATAATAAGCTTAGCAAAATGCTAAAAACAGACATTTCATGACATTATCCATGTGGTACATACAGTTTGTTATGTTTATACCTATATAATCAACAAACAATAAACTTGATATAGCCAATTATAATTTTGCATGTTAGAAATGTTATTAGGCCTGGAACAAACGTAGCAAAATGCTAAATTTGGGCAATTCATAATATCACTGCAAATGGAGGGCCGTATGCAACCTGTGTAGTTTGCGTATAGGAAGGACCGACACTGAATGCGTGTACACAACAGGAAAAAACATAGAAAAGTGTGTAGTGTATATGTGTGTGTGTGTGTTATGTGTGTGTATGTGAGACTGTGAGTGAAAAAGACAGACAGGGACACTGTACACGGTAAATATACAAACAACATTTAGAGGTCCGAGGCAAGTATGCAATGCACAGAGGAAAGAAAGAAAGAAAAAAACAAAGAAAAGAAAGACAAGGTGACGACACAGCACTTATAAATACAAAGCACAGGGACAAGCTTTAGCTTTACAGGTGTGTGTGTGTGTGTGTGTGTGTGTGTGTGTGTGTGTGTTTGTTACTATTTATATGATAGATATTTTGTGTACATTCAATTATAAGCTCTGTGTGTGTGTGTGTGTGTGTGTGTGTGTGTGCGTGCGTGCATGTGTGTGTGTGTGTGTGTGTGTGTGTTACATGCATTACTTTCTAATAAAACATGAAGTCACATTTTTGTATTAATATTTTATTAAACAAGTCTCTGATTCATGTGTTGGTTAATCTGTATTTGGGACTCGTTCTGACACACACTCTGTCACGCAGGCACACACACATTCCATCATCACTGGGGAAATGGTTTTAAACTACTCTCCAATACACACTCTCTCTCTCTCTCTCTCTCTCTC
>JAQQZR010000013.1:2125762-2168272 GCA_030068235.1 Notoglanidium macrostoma | reverse complement strand
GTACACAGTGTAACAGCAACGCCGTGGAGACAGAGCTGCACTTCCTAACACAATGTGGCAAATACACCCAGATTCGGAAAAATTACTTTAAAAAGTTCCAATTACTTCACCCCCAGTTCTCTCTCCTGCCCCACACGGACAAACTGCTCCTCCTGTTGGGGGAAAGAAAGGAGAGCTGTGTACTCGCAGGGCAGTAGGTTTCTGCCTGCCACAAGCTAAGAGACAGCGAGTAACACACACACACACACACACACACACACACACACACACACACACACACACTCACACTCCCTGCAGCGACTGACCTTACTTCCCGAGTCCTTGGCTCCACATTCCCCTTTATCGTACCACCATTTGTTTTTCATCTTGTCTAAGACGCCTTGCTCACTGAGTTTCAATACTGCAAGGTTTACTGGTGTTCTTCGCGTATAAGGGGAATAACATAAATAACATTACCAATGTTATTTTATGTTATTGTCATGAACATCAGAGCTCGCTAACAGCCCTGCGCGTAGCCAGCGATCGGCCGTCCGCGCTCCATTTGGCAGTCGGCGAGCGCGGTGTCACCGTGCCAGATGTGCACGGACCCATCGCCGCGAGAAACCACTACCATCTGAATCCAAAACCCCCATATTCAGGCACAACGCTCTTTACAAATAAAAGTAGCTAAATGTAAGTAAATACTACAAAATTCTCTATCGTTTATTGTTAGATCCAAAAGTCCACTCCAAGAAATTATGAAGCACAATTATTAAACCCAAGTTGAAACCTGCATTCAAAATAAAGGTTCCTGAAGCTAAAAGTTATTCATTTTTACTGTACCATGTGTTTATATTTTGGTTTTTCGTCTAATCTTGTCTGCGCCTCTGTCCCGTTACAGGCTTGTTGTCCTATTGTGCTCACCTGTTGTGTGTTACTTATACAGTCTATGTATACCATGTCGTTTTTTAACATGTATATTTGTATCCAAGCCTCCTTTTATTATTTTGTTTTGACGTTCTGATTTTTTTCTCACTCTGTGTAGGCTGTTTTGATTATGCTGATTACCTGTGTTTGACGTTGCCCACCTGTGACGACACCAATTATTGGAATCGATTTACGCAGCTGCAAGACATATATTATTATCTTTTTATTTGTGTAAATAACCTTTTTTTTTTGCCAAACTATTGTTTATTTGTTGTCATCTCTTAACGATTCGGTCCTTTCAATAACACACATTTTTGGTAGTTAGGGATCAAGTAGAAATACAACTTTTAATATAAAGACTTCAATAGTAGAGTCAGACTTTTGGACTGTACCGGTTGTTATATGAGATTTGTATATAATACGTTGCTACTTTCTAAGTAGTAATTATGGGTTTTGGGGAAATGGTACTGCCTCCTCATTTTGCATGTTTACATTCTTGTTCTTTTTTACCCAGTGATCCCGAGCACGGCTCTGACCTTTGACTCCCCGCCTCCGCTGCCGCACTCTCCTTTGTCGTACCACCATTTGTTTTTCAATTTATCCAGAAGCCCCTGCTCGTTCAGTTTTAGCACCGCAAGGTTTACCGCGTTTCTTAAACAAACGATAAAACAAATTTGTCAGACAGCATGGTAGGGGGCGGGGCTGCAATGGGCCACGCCCCCCCAACAAGTCGCATAGAATGCAACACTGGGTCACACAATCCATCCATCAATGAATCAATGAGTCAGTCAATCATTCAGTCAATCCATCAATCAATCAATCAAAAATCGTGATGTTAGCTTTGAGCAACCCGTTTAAAGTCAGGTTATAAGGTGGCCAAAAGTTTGATAGTTTTTTGTGGTTTTTTTTTTTTCTTTTTAAAGTCCCAGATTTTTTACAAAGTCCCAGGGCAGGAGGCTAAAATAGAGGAGGCTAAGTAATAGCGTCAATCACAAAATACGTCCATTCATTCTGTATGCATGGGCCTGGACGTAAATGGGGGACATTTTAACTGGAAAAGCAGACAAATTAGGTTAGAGGTATCAGGGAGATTTGCATGCGTAGTTCAAACAGTGCATCATCACTTTGCATTCGCAGTCCCATTACTGAGTGGCCTCTGAAACGTAATATTAGACATTCAGTAGTGCTCATAACCGTTCAGGAATTGGTGCACCAAATCGCATGCATCGAACATTTCCTGATTGGAAGTGGGACATCAGGGTTGTCATGACACAATCAGGTTGCAGGAAACACTCATTCAGTCAGTGTGGACAAACAAAAGCTCAGCGAGGCAAATTTCACTGGCAAACGTATAACACTGGTTCAAACTCAGATAATGGATGATACATATTCATTCGCATTGATTCCTTTGTCATTTGCAAACATGAAATTTGGTTACAGACAAGGCCCAGACACAATATCAATATGGCAGCTGAATGATAAATTATCCTGAACTGTTTGCCATCATTTGCCTCGGTGACAGCCAGGTGAGTATTAGCACAACAGGTAAAACACGACTCCCTATCCATCTTAACTCCTGTTCTGCAGAATATGACTTTTTTTTACCATATTTTCCAGACTATAAGATACACTGGAATACAAGGCATAACTCGACATCCTGTCCATTTAGGAAATCCTAATCATTGAGACCTCCGGCTTATTAATTAAGGACAAACCGGCAAAACTACAAAGCTGCTTAGTGACAATGTCTACTGCTGCAGCAGCTCATGCTTTTGGTTTATAATTTTGGTGGGGTAAGACGTCAATAATAAAGACCCAGGCTCAAACAAATGTAAATAAAGAGACTATTAAACATGACTTATACCGATAGTTCCCTAATGCTCTAATTGAATTTGTTGTAGTTCATATTTTTGACCACTAGTTGCAATAATAACTCTCTTGCACTAAAGTGGGCAGTGAGCGCCGCTTCATGATTGCACAGCATCTAGAAAGGCTTAAATTTGTCAAATAGCAACATTTTTTTTAAATCTTTGGTCACTCGAAAAAGGTCGTTTTCATCAATTTAAAACGTATGGAGTTGCGAATGACAATAGAATGAGAAAATTCACTTGAGGCTAGTCAGAACGATTGTAGTGCACAATGACACATAAACATAAAATATATTCTGCGCAGCTCTAATTCATGTGCTACGAAAATTAGGTGCTTTGCTAAAAAAAAAAAAAAGTGTCTTATAATCTGGAAATTATTTGACTGCGTTTATCTAACTATGTTGCTAGTTCTAGTGACAAAATGCAACAATTTTACTTGCTAAACCTAAATTTGGCATATGCCTGTAGAACTGGAGCTTGCTGACTCTTGGTTAGTTCAGAATCCTGCTTGTTGCCATGGTTACATCCTGGTCTCCCTGGTTGCTAAGAAAGATCTCTGTAGCTTCACATACTTGCATTGCATAGGGTTGCCTAGGTTACTATCTCTTAAGCTGTTTCCTTGGTAACCCTTAATCCTGCATTACATCACACTGACATGGAGTTGCCTAAGTTACTAACTCCTAAGCAGTTTCCGTGGCAACCATTAATCCTGCACTTTTTGTCTGTCACTCATCTGGTGGTTACCTAGGTTACTACCTCCTCAATTACTTATGTTACCTATGATACGCTGTTCCTGGTTGTCTAGGTTACTGTCCCTATGTTTGGCCTAGTTTACCTCCTGGGCCCGACCTACATCAGGGTAGGTGGGATACTATAACAACATGGGCCATATTGTTATACTACTCCACCCACCTTAAAGCAGATCCTTTGGGCGTGGCGATGCCGTAGCCCTTGGAGTCGAGATTGCCTCCGACCTTCATGGTGTCACACGGCTTGCGCTGCTCGATGTATTCGTTCATGGTGGACTCCAGGAGGTAGGCATATTTGCCCTTGGACTTGCGCACACGCAGCACGCCTTCCACCGTGTTCTTCACAAAGACAGAAGGCTCTGCGCTTCCCATGTACTGCCACATCTTTTCGAACAGGGCGATCTTTGATCTCTGAAGAGCACCAGTACAAAACAGAAAGAGTGTTTTCATTAGAAAACGAAGAAAGAACAGGATCCAGCCTGTATACTCAGTATGACACCTGTACAACCCAATTTACCAGTCTTTGGCAGAACATTGTTATGTCATAATGTCATTGTTATGTTTTATATATATATATATATATATATAGCTTTACCTCAAGGATTGTCCTTGGAGTATGTTAGCTAAGGTATTATAAGGTATTATAAGCATTATAACCATCTAGAATTACACACAGCAGCAGTACCTAAACTTAAATATGTAGCTAACTATCAGCTTAATAAAATAAATAAAGTATTAAGTATAGCGTGACCAGCCTATTCACTTCCACCTGCGCTAGTGGATCCAAGAGATAAGTGTGCAGGATGGGGGGCTGAGCGAGGAAGCAGTTTTGGGCTTTGATTATCTCCCTGCACGTTCTCAGCCTACCCTCATTGATTGTTCGTCTTAACCTTAAAAAAATTAATTGGTCAGCGCCGCAGGTAGCACCAATCACTGCCATCAGCACAGGTTTCCTTGGTTACAACAAGCACGTGGCGCTCGATATCTGAAGTTCAAAATGCCGAAGCGCCGTTGTAAATTCACCGACGATTTACAAAAACAATCCGCGTGCTTTCGTCTCGGTCGCGATGCATGAGAAGCTGAGTGCATGACATGCCAAGCAGGCACGTGCGTGTCAGTGGCTAATTAAGGTGCCGACTGATGGAGATTTCACTGGTCTTAAGGCTCACCAGAAGTGGACCAAATATTTTGAGAGGTCAAAGAGCACCATACCTGCACACAACGCTAATACGGAGCGAGTTTTCTCCCTGATGCAAGCACAATGTACAAAGGAAAGCAATCACTTGAGTGTTGACTCATTGAAGGGGTTCCTGTGCACCCAATACAACTTAAAGCATATGACATGCAAGGACTTTCATACTTATGTTATGAAAATGCCCAGCCACCTGGCTGAAAAGGGTCTAATCCAGGTGTTCGCTTTTTTTCCTATTTTCTGAACTTTTTTTGTTTTCAAATCTGTGGCTTTATATAAGAAATGTGGGGGGGGTTTTTTTTCATTAAGGCCAGAACAAGTTATCTTCTGAAAGATTTTGTGAAAAAGTTCAAAATGTTCAGTTTAATCTAGGCCTAGGGGCCACAGTGTTCTTTAGGGCCAATAAAACTCATCGATCAGATCATCCTGACTGTGTTAACACATTTGTTTAATCCCCCCCCCATACTAATACTGAATTAACCTGCCTATAGCTAGTTAGATTCAGACAGAGTCGTTACTGGATACATATAAATAGCTACACGGTACCATTATCTAAGCTCAGTAGCGAGCAAGATTAAAAGTGTAATCTGCGTATGGTTCTCAAGGGTAATTTTTAAGCATAACATTATGCTCCACCCCTCTGTCTCACCTTGAAGAACTCTTTGGTTGAACCGGCATCGAGGGTTCCGTAGGCGATTTCCGTCTGCTTGGCGAGATCCTCGGCGCTCTCGATCGGGGACACCATCCGCTCCACGGTGAGGAAAGCAGCCAGGTTGGCCGTGTAAGATGAGATGATGATGAGGGTGAAGAACCACCACACACCACCAACTATACGCCCAGATAGTGACCTACATGCATCGAAACACCATCACACACACATCCTGGCAGCACACTGACTGCATATACACACTCAGAACCACTGGGGAAAACCAACTGCCTTACGTTATAGATGCTATTATGTACACTAATGTATAGGAAAATACTCATTTCTGATTGGCTGGCAGTCTGTTACCTTCTGCTATCGAGACCTGTATTTATGCTTTGCTCCTGGGTTGATAAACCTAATTATAACAACAAACATATTTACTAGAATGTAAGCAAATTAAAGAACAAGATTATCGGCTACTTTTTTATCTCAGTTAGCGTTAAGCTGGGAAGAAATAGCTAGCGGACAAAAAATAAAGTAAAATTAAAGAAAGCTAGCTCATGATGACATAATAATAGCATTTATAATGCTAGTTTATACAGGGAAATGGGGAATATGCAGCCGAAACACGGTACCACTCCAAGAGGGTATCAACCAGCAACCGTCTGTGTCTTGCGGTCCACCACCAGGTGGAAATATATTCACGCAAGAAACCTCCGATCGATGTCTTAAACCCCAAACCATCGATCGAATGTTTCTACTCCTGCGTTAGCTCCCATTTTAGACCCTGCTTTCGTTTTAGATAAGTAGAGCAGCAGGAGCGTGAACACATGAGCACCATGGCTACACCAGCGTGAACCGCCGACACACGAGGCTGCGTCAAAACAAAACAAAAGCCCCGCCACGTGCGCTAGCTAGCGCAGTAGCTAGCGTCGACACGCTCACCAACCTTGGCGAAATATCGCATCCCTGCTGCATAAAAGCGCCCAGAGAAAACCATAGACTATTAAAGATCCCAAATTCGTTATTGGACTCGCTGGGCCCGAGCTGACCGTCCTCGAACTCCTCGGTGTGCCACTCGTACGGGCTAAAGCGGCTAACGAGGAAGAGCACGACGCTAACACCGATGTAGGCGAACACGATGCACATCCAGATCTCGTAGGCCAGCGGGTCCAGGAAGGAGAAGACGCCCGGCTTGGATTTCTGCGGCTTCTTGATCATGATGGAGATGCCCAGGCTCATGAAGGGCTTGGAGAAGTCGATCACTTCTTCGCGGACGAGCGTGATCGTCAGAGGCGCCACGGCTATGTCCGCTTTCTGACTCGAGACAAAGAAAGATGGAGGAACAGACCAAAACATCAGCGTTTAAACGACTGTATGTGACATGGACCGTATAAACGTACCAGAAGTGTTCTGACAATGAACGGAAGTCTGCCCACTGAGAGAAACGGTACCCTTATTGTGTCTTTTTACCTGAGGACGTCCATGTAGCAAAAAGCTAATTTAAGGTACAAACACTTTACTCTAATTATTTAGTGTAAATCACATTTATGTTTGTAGGTACTACATTTTCATACATGTTAAGTTCAAAAATATCTCACCCCATACACCAATTCGCCAACCATGCCGTTCCAGATCTTCGTATCTGCGTCTCTAGCACCGTACTTCCCATCTCCTACGATCTTCAGCTGATACTTAAACCCACAGTGCTTTGCGATCTCAGCTGCCAGGTCCACACAGTATCCCTCGTAACGCTCGTTATCCGTGAACAACTCTGCGTTCTTCTTTAACATCACATACGGTGCCTCCTACAAAAGCAACATCCACTTTAATAAGTGCAGAAATATCAAAGCTGAGTGCTGCTCGCGGGAATATTCATGGTAGTCTTACCAATATGGTCGTCACGATAACCGTCTTGTTCTCCATCCCAAAGGTGTCGTTGGGGAAGAGGTCGGATTTGGTGACCACCATTTTGTCCACCTCTTTCCAGTAGCCAATCTAAAGGAAAGGATAAACTTGTGCACTATGGAGACTGTATTTAAACCTAAGCTGGTGTTTGGTCTATCTGTAGTGTTTAATTTCACTGCAGTGAGGACATTTCATACTGCAGGGCACATCTAAATGGTTTCTGAGCTCTGGATAGAAAAAAAAAAAACCCACTTAAAATAAAAGCCATGACTTCTAGCCTTGGGCAAGGCATGATTGTTTTCAAAGTTTGTCTCAGTTACTGTATTATTTTTTTCCATTGACTGATTGATTCATTACTTTGTCCGTTTATTATAATTGCGTCTAAACACTTGTGGTGTGCAATTACAGGAAATGATCACTGCACCAATGAGTTTTAGTTCACGTTTCTTGTTGTTTATTATTATTACTATTAGACTTCGATTTCTTAGTGTTCATTGTTACTACAAAAGCGGAATATTAATAAAGCGCATTCATTTATAGTGTCATGCAAGAATAATCCTAAATGTGGACGTCTGATTATTTACTAAAAGCGGCTGACGTATTCATAACACGTGTGAGGATCACTTCCACTTGATTTCATACCATGACCTGCGGCAAAAAAAAAAAAAAGAGGATATTTACTGGACTGCTGAGCTGAAGCGGCATGTAGGCTTCTCATTTTTGTCCAACACCACCTCCACCACCGGCAGAAATAAGAAAAGTTTTTAATTAGTTCTGCAACTGAGTGTGACTATCTGTCCGTGTGGCTGTGGAGCGAGGATATTTTTTTTCCTCCGTACTTTTTTAAAAGTGCTTATATCGCAGTTTTGTGAGGCTGGCAGACGCGGGACCTGTTCATTTGGTCTGGCGGACTGTTTTAGAGCGTCTATTTTTGTCTTGACATCGTGTCTGGAGTGTATGATAATTAGTCGAATTAACATGGAATTAAGAGCGCCGTTGAACACTCGGATCTTTCTAGAAGATATGAATGATGATACTGATCCTATATGAACACCTTGAAAGTGTTTGTCGCCGACGTGCTGTACCTTTACTGGCCCGCTGTTTTTCAGCTCCATGATGTTGACTGAGAAGTTCACTCTCTTGCCGTATTGGTCGAACTGGATGTTTCCGGTCAGTCCGTCCACGCGCACCTGAACACACAAAACGTCATGCTTACGTTAAAGGTGTTTGAAACGTTGTGAATATAGGACGTATATGAAACAGGACGTAAACGAGATGATTAAAAGACTGTTACATTAAAATAAAAAAATGTATTTAAAAATACAAACAGCACCTTTAAAACAGATTAATAACAGCATCCGTAGACGTTAACGATCAGTCAGTGGTTATAATCATGATATAAACCTGTTTAAGAGCACGTTCTATCTCCACCCCCTGAGCCCATGGTACGGCCGGGTTGGCCAGGCAGTCCCCATTGTTGCCACGGCGACTGATGTCGATCCTTTGCTTGTGCAGGAAGCGGAAGGCTTCGGTCATCACCTGAACTGCGTCGAATGTCAGAGCAGAAGTGTACTGCAGACAGATCGCACACACACACACACATCTGTCAAAACATCTGGTTTGCTGACATCTGTAAATATAACGTCATTCACAGGCTGAGGTCAAAGTGGAACAGCTGCTCCTACGCACACACACACACACACACACACACTCACTCGGATCTTGCTGTCTGCCCCTGGGTACTCTTTCTCCTCCAGAGCCTCCCAGCGCTGGTCAAACTTAGCGACAAGAGGGTCATCGAAATCCACGATCTGAAAGCCGGACACGTTTGCTCCTCCGTACTGAATCTTCGATAGGTCTCCGTCCAAAAAGCCCTGGACGCGCACAAACACAAGCAAGGCGGATGAGTCATGCATGTCTAAAGTTTCAAACGGGCTTCGTTATCTGGTTTACATGGCTACACACAAAATGGATGCACTCTCTTCCACATACACGGCTAACAAAGATCGTTTAGGATTTAATACCAGACAAGCCAGACTCACAAAATTAGCGATGATGTAATGATATCCTTTCACGTGACGACCAATCGTGATGACCTGAAAAAAGGGAAATATAATATTCACAAGGGGGGAAAAGGTAGGATATGATTTACTACCAAAAGTAAACCACTGCTGGAAGTAAATATTATACAAGTGCAATCTTGACAGCGTAATCAGTTTACAAACATGCGCATGGTGGTTTGCAAAGTTCCGCCTGCAGGATAAGGAAAGTCGCTGATCCGTGGGCGTGTAGCGTAGGTGTGATGTTTCTGACATTAGAACCGTTCGACAGGCAAAATTAAAGCTTCACCAAGGGAAACCCAAAATTAAAGGGAGGATGTGAGAAGAGTATTTTTAGAAGGCTACTTTTACTGCATGCATCACGAATTTTCTGGGCCACGATGTACAAGCAAGCACCGGTTTCTCACCTGCTCCATGATGTCTTTCACCTTGTCCTGCTCACAGTCCAGGATCACTCTCCTCTCTTTTTTATTCTCCAGGTCCTGGAAGAGGGAGCGGTACGCCTCGTCTTTCCTCTCGTCCTTCAGGTTGCCCACGTTTATAGCCGTCACCTGCCACTTCTTCTCAGCCGCCGTGTCCAGGACGGCCTGCAGAGTGGACAAGCCTGCAGAGGGACAGTGCAAAAATCTGTACCGACGTAACAGCAATATTTTCTTTGAAAAAGAAATTTAACCCAAAAGAAAGAGGGCGGAGCTTTGGGTAAACCCCGCACACTGAAAATGGTCGGCTTGGCAAGAAGAAGAAGTACTCGCTGATTGCTATAAACAGCGCAATTCCCTATCAATTGCTTGCTTCAGGCTGTGAGTTCAGAGTTTAGCAGAATGTTTTCCGAGCTAGTGTGTGTGGTCGGAATTATTGACACGGCTAGGTGAGAGATCAGCTTTGAATCAAGCAAGCCTTAGGTGAAAGACACACTAATTTAGCATCAGGAACTAAAATCAGAGTGGGATTTGAAGTCGTTCTTGCACCCTAACGTTCATTTTTAATCTTTTCCGTGTGTCTTTCGACCGTATAACGTGAATATCCAGCGCTGAGGCACCCGTCGTCACTTAGCCTTAGTCTTAAATACAGAAGCTGTCGATTGACTACTTTGTTTAAAGCCATCTCAATTAGGCCTCGTCGTTACTCGAACACAACCCCAAGCCTGACTCAATCAAAAGCACTGAGGTTCTAAATTAGCAGCAACGAGCTTCTGCCTTCAGGAAACTGGCGCTGTGAAATACAGAGCCGAGCTAGAAAACCCCCCGGAGGATTCTCTCTTGCTCGCTCTCCATTTTTCATTTGTCATTTTCTCTTCTTGATCTCGCTCCGTCGCTCTTCCGCATCCGCTCCTTGGCCCACTCGATTTCATCTCCTTTTAGTTTCTTGCTCCGTGCCTCCACCCCCAGCCTCCTGCACACTTTCCCCCTCTCTTTGGCTCTCTTTTTTTTCCGACCACGGATGATTACATATCTAGGTCTCTCAGGGAAAGACGTATTCCTCCGAGTCGAAGCACAGATCGGCCTTCAGCGCCGTTTGCATCATAGCATCGTCGTAGCCGTGCTCATTATCAGAATGCTGCGAGTTCAAATCCCAAGACAGCTGCAGGGCGTGTTTATCCTTTAACCGCTCAGGCATGTAGATTCTGATATCTCAGGGAAAAACCACTCAGGGTGTGCTGTTAAGAGAAAATAATCAGTAGTGCTTTGCAGGCAGCGTCTGATCAAACCGTCAGACATAGAAGTGCCTTGAAGAAACAGTTTCAGATGTGAGACCGCTTCAAATGGCAAACTGCGCCTTTAAGTCTGGTCGACGGTTTTCTAATAAAAGCTCTTCTGTGAAAGCATTCAGGACACATTTATAGCATTCCCGGCTCGTAATTCAGGTCAGTCGCTAATTACCGGCTTGAGTCAGGTGCGCTTTACCGAGGAACAGATTAAAACAGAAGAGCAGCAAACGTATGACACATCCTTGTGCGTAGTGTAATATAAAAAGTTACATAAGGATACTGCAGCATTCCCCGTGATATGAATACTCATGAAACGGCTTCAGGGTTGACGTATGAGAATTTAGATTGGGAACGTACGCCAAGACACGACAGCAGACACGGTTCAAGATCGAGCCCCACCCCCATCGCAATCAGGTGTAAGAACATGATTCCACAACATCAGGCGTACGTATGGACAAATAAAGTGTACAGCACGTGTTTAGTGGATACTTAAAAAAAGATCGATCGGGATAAAAAGGATGTGATGTAACAGTGACGTGAACTCCGATCCATGTTTTACGGTATTTGTCGAAACCTGATTCCGAAATGAGACAGAAACCTTAAATATTGTCGTCAGCTCCGTTTACACTTCCGTGGTTTTTAAACAGTGCCATGACAAACACACGCACACATGTTCATGCTCTCAGGCTACCAGACTCGTTCTTTATAATGACATGCATTAGCTAGCTCCGTCGGTTACCTTGGTAACCAAGGTTTTGGTTTCATTGTGCCAGAATCTCTAGTTGATGATCAGCAACGGCATTTCACATTTATTTTCTAATGTAGCCATTTTTATGTTAATGTCTACGCATGTTCAAGACGTTTTATCAGGTTGTTTGTTAGATATATACAAGGAAAGTACACATATATATTTATATACTATGAAACAGGCTTAGGTTCGTCATATTTTGTTATGCTAACAGACCCTGTAATGACTGTTTTACGCGCTGGCTCATAATTACACAGCGTAATGACACGGAGCATTATTATATTAGTAACACATTCAGCATTAGTCATCCATTACGGCAGCACCGTGACCTCAAGGACGATCGCACAGCTCTGATTGGCCCGGCCTGGCACTTCTCCATGGCAACAATAAGTGTGATTGAGTAAGGATGACATGTAAAGAGAAAGTGTGCGTGTGGGAGAGAGAGAGAAAACAAACAAGAGAGAGAGATTAAGTGGTGTCACTTTCTGTACACTGTAAGCACTTTTGACCGCGGGAAGTATCTCTGAGGACTGAGGAGCGAAGTGCTAGAACAAGCAATTTGATACGTTAATGCATATTCGTGTGTGTACCTCGATCACTGTCGTACAGATACGCAAACTTCTCCCACTTGTAGTACTCCACCAGGCTGATCAGAGGGCCTCGGATGTCGGGCCGCATCTGCAGCACGAACTGGTTGAGGCCGTCGGCGGGGAAGCTCGGCGTGATGAAGGACACGTGCAGCGTCTCGCAGAACGACGTGATGGTGTTCACCGACTTCTTATCGTAGAAGCCGAAGATGGCGTAGACGCCCCGGGAAAACTGCGAACAAACTGACGGAGAAAACATTGTCAACATTAACTGAACTAGCGAAAAGCGCGACGGAGGCTAAAGGAACATGGTTGGAAAGGTTATACGGTGTGATGCGCTCACTGTTGTAACTAAACAAAATAATGGTTTGATTTAAATACACTCATCGTAAGTGGAAATAGCTAGTGGCTGCCGCCATTTTAAACGCAATGGGTGGAATTTCACGTGCGAAATAAATAACTTAAGAAATAAGAAGTAGCTCGGTTAGCTTTTTTCCTGCACCGTGACCTGTAATCATTTCGCTTTCTGTGCATTCGAAAATCCCGATACTTCGTTGAAAGCACCAATTAGTTAAACTACAAGGTTTTCTTATGGGTCTGTCCTTGATTACAGCACCGTACTGTACCGGACAATATAAAAATAACTTTTAGGCCAAATTTTCTTTCACGAAGTCTTCTCTGCAGGCTTCTCCTGCATCGTACCATTGACTGGGTCTGAGATCTGTATCTGTATATTGAGCTTCGATCCACCCATTGAATCTCCAGCCTACGACATCTCCTGCTAGAAAACCCGCAGCTAATTTTAGAGGGCGGCTGATTCCGGTCCAGGCGGCCGATCTGGGCTCGGTAGCTCTCAGTACACCAGCTCGGTGTGTGGGTTCAGCTGGATGAGCTGATCCTGGCTCTGTGTGAGCAGCTGCGTGTATCGACTGGACTCATTAGGTTTTAAATAGTCCGGCTGTGTGGGCTAAACACAGGGGCCCTGAGCAGGCAAAAGCTCAATCGACGCCGTTACAGAGAAAACGCTGACAAAAACACAGCGAGCGCTAACACACAACAAGTTTCTGTTGATCTGAAATCATAAGGGGAGCGATTAGTGTCAAAGTTTTAGTGATCTATATGCTCCGAAAATTCCCATTTCAGACACATATAACCCGAACAGGGAGCTCGACTTAATTAATCGACGTAAGCATGTGCATAACTTGACTCTGAATACGCATAACTTTCCCCAGACGTAAGTTATGGACTTGACGTCACCGATTCTGAATACGGCCTGAAAGCAGACGTTAATGTAATGCTAATGCAATGTGAAATGTCCACCTAAAGCTTAAATATGCCTTTGTGGCCTCAGATAAAAAATATAGCATCGGCATTACGTCTAAAGATAACCGTGGAACGTAAAACTGCACCGTTTACCGCAAGCTTTATATATCAATATATTAAATATTACCCCAGCTCGAATTTCAGACTTCGGGAATGTTATACACGGTGTATGAAGTGTTCTTCCTGTCTCGCTCGTTCTCTCTCTCTGTATGCAGAAAAAACGCTTAAACCCAAGAGACAGTTGGACTGGTTACTAATCAATTTCTCCTTCTTATAATTTCATTAGCATGCAAGTCCAGCGCGCTGCTCGTCGCTACATCTGCATAATCAACACACGACCGCTGGCGCTCTGACACGGCCTGCGCTGCTTCTTCAGACCCCAATTACACCCTGCAGCGGCTCAACAACGGCATATGAGGAGGCTCATCTGTGAAAATGGCTTTAGACTGGAATTATCATCAATTTGATCTAATCTGTGATTGGTAGATTAAGCCTCGAAAGTCTTCAAAACCTTTTAATGCCCATGAACAGGTTCTTATTGAAGGTATCCAAGGCCGGCTTTCGTCTGTAGCCAGAAAGCCATCCTTACATGACTTAATTAAAGTATATACCAAAGCCATGAGCTCTGAAATCCAGGGATTGAGACTGTTCCTTAAAGGTTATAACATTTATAACACTATTATATACTTTCCATCAGCCTCTGTTAGTATGCACGGGTCTATTGACTGCTTTGTGCTTCCTGGTTTAATTAGTTCTATTAATTGCTATTTCTGTTTCTCCTTTAGACCAGTTGGGAACCAGCAACACTTTTCAGGAAGCTGAATATTCATCTGTTTAAGACATTCACTTTGCTTGCACAGCTGATGACGGACCTTTGTCCAAAACATCTTGTTTCTCTGAAGATGTTTTTTGTCTTCGTGCATATTTTTGCAAACGATATTGATTCTCTACCCAAACGCCCTGATTTTTATGTACATTTGGGACATAAAATCTCAGTTAGGTCCATTTTCAGTTGCAGGATGTACCGTAATGTGTTACAGTTCAGGAGGGGTTTGAATACTTATGCAAGGCAGTGTATAAATATATATATATATATATATAGCTGCATAAATATAATACAAACCAAAGGAGTGATTCTTCTGCTCTGTTTGTGTTCATGTATATCAGATCGTTCCAGGTTTTGCCTATCTACCTAACTGACATATTATGATTCTGGTGACCATGTCTGATGGTGATTTGTGTGCTGCTGTGGTTTCTCTGCATGAAAAAATAAAAAATGAATCTGAATAGACTCAGCGTGAACATCCTGTTGGCCCCAGATCCCTGTTGTTACAAAAAGATGCATTGACCCATAAATGCATCCAAAAGTCTATTTATTCTGCAGATCTGCACATGATTCTGGGACAGCATGCTAAACAAAATTCACACATTCTAATTCATTTGACTCAAAATATGACTCCATTCCTAGTCCCGCTAATTTACCGTGTCTTGCCTGATAAATACAAATGAAATCTGACTTACAATTTTTTTTTTTTTTATTACTATGAACATTTGATTACTTTTAAAACAATTACATAATTATTAACCTTATTTTTAGATATGTGGACATCTGTTATGGAAATAAACCCTTGAAATAAGCAAAATTGTCCTAAATCTAAGCACAAAATAATTATACAATAACTTCAAAATACAGAATGTCAGCTCTATATATCATCTATATTCAATCACTTCAATTGATAAGATTCCTTTTCACAGTGTGGGAAGAAAATATACAAATATAAACATATCTAAGTATCGATGACCTGTATGATACTGTGTAATGTTTCGTTCATCGAGAAAGCTGAACATTGATTAATCATTCATTTAAAGATCATGGTAAGATGTTACAAAACGTACCGCAAGCAAAAAGAGCTAAAACGATCCTGTTCCAAAATGTTCCACAACGCAGATAACCAGCTAGGTATGCAGAGTTACAAGCTAGCTAGCTAAATCGTACGAGTAAATGTCCCACTACAAAGCTAGCTAGCTAGACAATATTTCAAAATGTCACAATAAATCTACTTAGGCTGATAACTAGCTAGATAATGGTAGAAAATATCACATCACACATATAGCTAGCTAGATATTGTTAGAAAATGCATTAACACAGCTGAATAATTAATGCGAGAAAATATTCTACAACGCAGCTGGATAGATAATGTTACGAGATGTCCCACAGCAGAGCTGCATGGTAAAATAATGTGATGGAAGTTCCCAGAACAAAGCTAGTTCGCTGGGGTAATGTTAAAAATGTAACACGTTAAAGTTAGCGAGGTTGATAATAGCTAGATAATGTGAGTAAATTTGCAACAGTAAAGCTAGTTTGACTCTTATAAAGTATTTCACAATAAAGCCAGCTAGGTGAAGTTAGACTGTGGAAAAGCATCCCACAACAAAGCTAGCTAGCTAGATAATGTTCCCACGACACATCTATCTACTTTGATAATGTTCGAAAATGTTCCAGTTTGAATAAAGCTAGCTAGCTAGACAACTTCCCACAACAATGTTGGCAGGCTCGATAACGTTGTTGTAAAACAACAACGCCAGAACAAAGCTATACAGCTAGCTAGCTAGATCACGTTATAAAGTCCCATTAACATAGCTAGAGATAGATAAATAATCTTACACAGTGTAAAAGCAAAGACCGAAACTTTACTCCACGCTTCAATCCTCGATGATGACAATTCTCTTATGACCACAGCACACAGCGTTTTATGACAGAAATTGTAAGCAGTAAGAATTTCTGTAACGCCGATGGACACTGCATGAGTCGTTGTGTGATCTGTCATAAGCGATTTAGGTGAAACTATGTTGATTTCAACCCAGAGCGGCAGGTTGAATCCTCCTGACAGGCATTCACGTCAAGCTAAACATATCAAACCACCCATCATATATATCTCTCTCTCACACACACACACATACGCACACACCTCCTTCCCAAAACGCCTGCACTAAACATACGTCAATGAAAGCTTCCCCGCCAACACCATGACTCAAACTAGCACTTTACTTCACAACGCTTTCTCACGACTGTTTTTCCAGTTGCTGTATTTCATTTATTTGCTCACACGTTCATATGTTCAAGACTCTCTGCCATCTGATTCATCCTGAAGATGCTCTTCTCACTTAATATTATGATCAAAAAAAAAAAAAAAACTCTCCACAAGCTTAATTAGAAGGGTATGTGAACTGCATGATTTTAAAGATAATGCTAAGTACGGACAGCTCATGAGGGCTTTTCGCTCCAACGTTACCTAGCTGTGTTGTCTAGCTGTATCCTGCTAGCAAGTTTTGCTAACATTTTGTAAAAACTAGCTAGCTTTTCTGTAGAATGTTATGCTAGCTTGCAATTTTTCTAGCATTATCTAGATAGCTCCATTGGCTGTGAAATGTTCTAACATAATCCTGCAAGGTTTTCTGTCGGACATTTTAGATTGTAGAGCTGGCTACATTTTGTTGTGGAACATCATGTTGTTAGCTAGTTTTGCTGTGGGACAGTTTCCTATGCTATGCAGATATACAGCTTTGTTAAGCCGTTTTCTAACGTTATTTAAAAGTTAGCTAAGGTATGGGACACTTTCGGACATTATCTAGCAAGATACATTTGCTGTGAAGTGTTTTCTAGCATTATCACCCTGGCTAGCTTTTCTGTGGGACATTTGGTAATATTATACAGCTAGCTATGTTTGTTGTGGAACATTTTTCAACAGTATCTAGCTAATTAGCTTTGCTCTGGGACATTTGTACGTAATTAGGCTTTTACCATAAACCAAGTTCTAATATTATCAATCTATCTAGCTTTGCTGTGGGACATTTTCTAGCTAGATTTGTTCTAACATGAACTAGCTAGCTGGCTTTCCTGTGGGACATTTTCTTATATTATCAAGCTTTGCTGTGGGACATTTCGTAATACTATATAACTAGCTATATTTGTTATGGAACTTTTTCTAACATTTTCTTATCTAGCTATCCTTGCTGTGGGACATTTTCTAATATTATCTCGATATCTGGCTTTGCTATGGAGCATGTTGCCATGGTTATTGGTGCCAAATGGGTTTGTTTGAGTATTTCAGAAACTGCTGATCTCTAGGGAGCGGTCTCTAGAGTTTACACAGAATGGCGTGAAAACCGAAATGCACATAATAAGCGGTGGTTTGAACTGACAGGAAGGCTACGGTAACGTACATAACCACTCTTTACAACCGTGGTGAGCAGAAAAGCAACACGTCAAATTTTGAGGCTGATTCGGGTTCACGCCAAGAACAGGAACCTGAGGCTACGGGACCACTGAAACTGCACCGCAGAAGATTGGAAGAATTGTTGTCAAATTTGCTGTCGCCAGTTCAGGTCGGTGGTGGTGGCGCAGTCATCTGAACACTTTGAATGGCTCGTGAACATCACTTCAATAGGAGCATACGAGACCATGTGAGATCCCACTCGGCTACTTTAGAGTCTGATCAGTGGCTGATCAGAACTACTGAAGCCAGAGATGAACATGCCATTAAAGCTTTCCAGGCGCTGCTGAAGACATCGCATCCCACATCCATCATTATGTTAGAATCTTATCCTAATCATGCTGTAAGGGTATCTCAGTCAGTCAACGATTTCAGCTCAGCCACCAGCTCGTCCACGCGGGTGCATTTTAAGAACTGGTAATATTATACACAGAATTATAATTTTGCACATTTACTGCGCAGATATTTAACAGCGGAGCTTTAAAAAGCACCGAAGCTGGGAATGTAATTTGTGGTCTGTTTATGGCTGTTAACCGAAGTGCAGTTTGGCGCGTTCTTCGCTGCACTAATAAAACAGCCTAAAAATAGCAATATCCTGAAACTATTTTTTGCCTTAACTACGGAAAAGTCGTGCAATTTAGTATGGTGCTTTACTAAATCTATTCATCTTTACTCAAAAACCAAAGAGAAAACACACCATAAGTCAGGAGACCCAATTATCCTGTTTGGCTTTATAAAGACGGGCTTGACTTTAAAAAAAATTACAATTAGCTTGACTTGACTTGACTCGACTTGATAGCCTGGTACAACAAATCCTGAATATAGAAATGTGGAGAGACTCTCAGGTGAATTACTAAGTGTGTGTGTGTGTGTGTGTGTGTGGGATTATGAAAAAAGGCCTACTCAAGAGCCATTGTTCTTTTTCTCATTATACAGAATAAAGTGGATTTGCAAAGTCCTTGTAGATCTGAGGAGTACTTCACACTATCTTCGTAAAACACCGAGAGAGAGAGAGAGATGAAGAGAGGAAGAGAGAATGTCAAGAAAGGAGAAAGACAGACTGAAAAACACACACACACACACACACACACACACACAGTGACAACAGTTTACATTGTGTTTGTTCAGTGGCTGAACCAGGGGAGTAGTAAATTTAGTCGCCCTAATTAGGTGATATTGCAGAGAGAGACAGATAATGTACAACTACAGGTGTGTGTGTGTGTGTGTGTGTGTGTGTGTGTGTGTGTGTGTGTGCAGTCTCTGAGCTCTCTGCCCATCTGCAGCAATTTGTACGCAGTGCACATGGAGCCAGAGTACAAAGCAGAAAGCCTTTGAACCTCCTTTGAATCTCCAACTGACCGCGCCAGCCAGCATCACTCTGGGGATGGGCAGGATTTTTGATGTATGTATTAAAAAAAACCACTTTCTTTTAAAAAAAAGCCCACACAAAAATAATTTGTATTTGATGGTTGTAGGAAATATCGCTATGTTATTTTGTATGCCTTTGTGTTAGGTCAGCATGATGATTTTGGTGCATTGTAAAGCAGCACCTTTGAACAGTTCCTGAACAGTTCTAAGCAGCGCGGCAGCTTGCACACACCTGACGCGCCCGTTTGAAAATAAAATGGAGGCGTGGCCACGTGCCGACTGACTCATTTTGTCCGGCATGTTCCAAAAACCAAACTGTTGATACCGTAATGATACGGTACTGGATACTAACTAATAGGCAAAGCTTTGATTTTGTACCTATGCTTATGCTTTGCATAAACATGTAATAATAATAAAAAATAAATAAAATAGATCAGCATTATCACCTGAAGTGCCAAAATCCTAAATTTATCAAATTTTAATTTTCAGTTATTTGGTTGGAGGAATTTGTTGTCTGAGCACTGTCATCCACGTGGCGGCGGCAGCAACAGATACAGGTCAAGGTCAAGAATATGTTCATTAACATCTGGATGGGGGAATAATCTGACCTCAACGACTTTGATCTGGTTGTTTGTCCCGAGTAACCACTCTTTACACACGTGGTGAGCAGAAAAGCATCTCAGAACACTTCAAATCTTGCGGCATGATGAAGATGACATGATATCTGCATTATTTCATAGATTTTATGGACTGCGCCGCTGGCTTATGATTGGCTGACTGGATATATATATATAGGTCTGGTATAGTTATTATGATAAATTATCTCAGGAACATGACGGATATCATTAACTAATTCTACCATATTGATTGAATTGCAGGCCAACAAGTAGCATCCGGAGTGGAATCTTGTTCATGAACCGAAAAAAAGAGATAGAGTGAGGAAACTAGAAGAATAGCAGGAACCTGCTCCCTCGCGCGTGCGACGTCTGTGAGACAGCTGCCAGGAGAAGGGGTCTTTACTGACGTGAAATCCACAGAAGACAACACTGAAGGCGTAAAGCTCCCCTCCTACAGCCCCCCCCAAAAAAAAGGCAGATACTAAAAACCTGACTCCATTTTAGGCTGACGGAGCATCAAATACAAAAGTGGTGATATCTACAGGTCACAGGCTTCTGGCAGCCATCCACTGCAAAGGATTTTCAACTAAGCCCTGAACATGACAATTTAAGATTATGTTAATTTCTCCAGTTATATACGGTTCACTGAATTCCTGAGACTGCATGTAAAAGGCCTACATAATTCATCCGCTATAGAGGAAATACCTCGTAATTAAAGCCACGTAACACTGCGCCACTTACCGCCAATGTTGTCAGTGTTCACTAATTAGTAAGTTGTTGCTATGGAAAACAAATCAGCTCCTCCTGACCAATCGGATTCGAGAACTCGACAGCACTATGCTATAAGTATTTCAGCTTTACGTTGACCTCTGTAGTGTGTATTGAAGTGTATATCTAGGATTGGTTTTCACAGCACGTTTGAGAGGAATGCCCTTTACGGAACCAGCGCGCGTCGTTCTTTTCTCTCTCTCCACTCACATCACACACCACACACCGCTCACTAAACGAACTCGTTCCCTTGACCCGAACCTCATTTCTCTTTCCTTCTTTTCCTCCCTCTCTCCCTCGTTCTTTCTCTCACTCGCTCTCTCTGTGTCTCAAGGTGATTGCTGATTGTTGGGACTGCACGAGAGGCTGCCTGTAAAAGAATAAGTGCGCACTCACTCGTTCCTCATCCTGTCTTCGGCAATAAATCCTCCGCACGGACCGGCGTGAATATTTATGCGATGGGACGCGCTCACACACACACACACACACGTGCATACGCACACATCGCCTGTGGGATGTGTACCGCAGCACGTATAGCCGAACGCCACACGGCACGTGTTAACAAAGTCATATTTCGATCAATCCCCATGATACACTATCAAAGCGAGATTTCTTTGTTCGTCACAGAGCAACTTTGTTGATTTCCATCCCTGACGAGCAAGCCAAGAAAAACTCCCTGAGACCAAAATCATTGACTCAAATCCTCTTCCATGTTTTTCTTCTTTCTTACTTTGTAGCTCAAAGACACATGCTTGAGGTCGGAAAAATGAATAAATGAACGCAGATAGTGACTAAGAGGTCCTAGGATGAGCATAAGGCAGTCTTTATGATTACAGCATGATTCAGTTCTTTTGGAATCACAATCTCGAAATCAGGAATCCTCAAAATCCTACCGAGCCCTTTTAACACTGGAAGCGCGGAAGCGCGGACGTGCAGCAGATATCAAGTACCAGAAACACAAGAAACCGCCTGCAATATTGAGTTCACGGCATGTCTGTTATTTTAAGATACGGAGACATGGAGCCATTTTGACCCTGTTAGTAAATAAACTCAGCGTTACCACATTCGCACGTGTTTTTCTTCCAATAAGTCATGTCAAGAGGACGCAACCTGAAACATGAGGTCGCGCCTGGGTGCAGCTCGTCTTATCGAAGGATCTATGATTCATGAGCTGTAGCGGAATAAAATATAAGCTGCTCTGGTATGATGTATAACAGCAAAGTGAAACAGCAGCAGGTGCTTTTAATAGCGCGCGCGTGTGTGTGCGCAGAATAACGTCTCTGACAGGCATCGTAAATATCACGGTAATGGATAACAGGGTGAACAGCTGTCGGACACTGAACCGCCACGACTCTTTAATGTCATACGGTGGATAACGTGGCATGAATACGAAGCACCGTCGCTATGGCGACAGACGACTGGCAAATCATTCTTAAATCGTGAGTGACCAAAATTAAGAAGAATCCGCCTTGCACGTTAATCTTTATCTGTGAAATGCTGCGGCCGTGATATAATGAAACGCATAAACTTAGGTCTACTCTCACTTTCCTACGTTACCCACAATGCCGACTACTTGCTCAGAGCACTGCTTTACGTACCGAAACAGAGCGATGCAGCGGCGCTTTAGTGCTTCAGTCCATCCAGCTCTCTCACCTCAACAAATATCCATATGAATATGCACTCCATAGCTACTGTAAGCCTATGTGTGTGTGTGTGTTTGTGTGTGTGTGTGTGTGTGTGTGTGTGTGTGTGTGTGCGTGAGTGCCATTCACATTAATTAGAACTAGCAGTCCAGGCAGTACGAGGACATGGTGCAGTGGATCTCGAATGCCAGAGCCGCAGTCCTTCACTGCAAATCTACATGACTCATGCTGGACGTATGTAGGCGTGTTCCAGTATCAAAGGCGGTGCAACTTATTAACTTACTTAACTGATGCAATAATCAGCGCTGTTGAATTCTTGTTCCTGATTGGCCAAAAGGTGTCGATCCGCAGCAGCTTCATTTTCAAATTTATTTAGGTTTTTGGAAGGAGTCTCATGACAATCTCCGATGTTTTTTCGTCTTTTTAGCTTAATGAATCAGAATAAGAGAAGCTGGTGAGGAAACAGTGATGTTTCTACCTGCTGTGACGTGAGTGATAACAGGAACTACTTGTTTCGTGGGCGTCACACATCATTAAATATAACTAGAAATGGATGTATGTACAAACAAAGTGTCATTCTTGAACAGCAACCTATCACAGCTTGCCCCAAGTGTTTTATTTGTAGTAAATTCTACTCTGACACATAGGCTACTTTATGGACAATTACCAATTATTATCCATCGTGAAATTCGGAGGCGGGTTTGGAAAAAATGACTCAGTCTCACATCTATGACGAAGAATATCCAGGCTGCTCAAGAAATCCCATAATGCACTGCAATAGGTTGTACCCCAGGGCACCATTTTAGACCTTATGTGTTAAATATTAACGAGTAGGCTAAGTCAGTATTGACTCATGTGGCGTGGGTTATGAGTTTCTATTGGCTGCTCGTCGTCAGCACTCGGCCCTGAAGTTTAACGGGTCTCTAAAGACCTAAAGATCACGGACACGTTAAAATGGAGGAACTCACAATACCTTAAATAGGCAGTGAGCAGTGACATGTCAGGAAATCCCTTTAAGAGGTGCCCTGGCTTGGCAAAGGTTTCGTAAACGTGCGTTGTCAAAAAAATTAAGAGGACAATAATCAGGAAATGAAAAGAAAAGACAAGAAGAGTGGTTAATGGATTAAATTATGAATGATAAACGTGACCCGAAACGTAACGTGACATGAGCTCAGTTTCATGTTTGGTTAGGATTAAGTAGCTGCTGCTCTGGAATTAACTAGGTTAATAATTGAGCTTTTTTTGATCAAATTTGTTAGCATTGATGCTGATATTGAGTCTGTATAAGCATCTGAGCTACACAGTATCTATCCGACAAGATGACAGAAATCCAACACCTTTTGTGGCTACTTAGCTCTTGCCATAAACAAGCCTAAATATAGTTTAAATAATAATTATATTATTAAAAATATACTAAACAGTATTACTGTTACTACCATCCTCAATCAACAAAAAGCTACCGCTTTTGGTGTATTTCCTATAAAATGCTTTTTGATCGATTTCCAATTATGGAATAAAACATCAGGATAACATAATGACACTAGGCATCATTTATCAATCTTGTATTAAACTGTAAATTTTTGTAGGCCAAACCAAATTACAGCTCCTACAAGATTTGCAATGTTTAATCAGCGTAATGCTGATTTTCCTTGTACTCAGAAATTGCTGAGCGTGCTCACCGCACAGCTGCTCTCAATTTACATCCACGTAACTCCGTAAAAGGCAAACAGAGCCGAGAACGACAAAATGGCGATTGAACAGTGAGAGTTTCCTAAGATCAGTATGCGCTAACTCTTCCAATAGCGCAGCTCGGCCAGTGCAGCGGCACGCAATAACTCTTCTTCCTCTCATAGGGCGCCATTACCTTTTGTCCTGATTGAATAGCTAGTCTAGTCTGTGCTAGTATAATTTATGGCGGTGGTATGGATTGCTTTCTTGCAGGTCGTTAATATGAAACAACCAAGTGAGCCTCTTTATACATACATTTAACCCGAAAGTCAGGAGCGAACGTAGGAAATAAACTATTTCCCCAAACTGGATTTTCGCTAACAAGGCTACCACATTTTTATATGAATAATCTATTACAAATCTATTTATTCACATCCAGCTTGATAAAATATCTGCCAGAAAAGACCCGTGTCTAATCTGTTTCAATCTGCTCCTCAGTTGTTTTTTCATGTACTCGGGTCCCGTCTATACTGTGCAAAAAACAGGGCTGCGGTCTCATCCAGCGTTACCATGGTAACCGAATCTGACTCGCTCACGCGGCAATTCTAACACAATGCCAAAAAACAGAGCGATTCCAAACGGCCCCCTGCTCTCTCCATAAATGCTCCACATGGGTATCGCCCAAAATGTGCAGTGTGCAATAGGCAGGCATTTTGGGACGCAGCTGAGGTTCAGCCCACGCCTCTCCAACACCTCCACATGGCCCAATATGTTCCTCCAGTTAGCGCAGAGGCGGCTGTGTGAATAAACACGGTGTTAATTGATAAGGCGGCTCGGTAGCGCGCTCTACAGGCGCCTTCATGCATCGCACGCTCAACAAAACTGGCGTTAATCATCCTGAGCACGCTGGACAGCCTGCAAAATGCCATGCACAGGCCAGGACAGACTTTTTTTTTTCTTCTTTTTTTTTTTGCACAACCCACTTCCTGTTCGCTTAGTTCCCATAGTGACCAGGTGGACTGGATTGGGGGGGGATGCGCACAGTCGATACATGCAGTCTATCCCGCGCTCAGTGCGTAAAATATTTATGCGCGTAAATCTCCAGGGCATGTAAATACGCCTGCTTTTCAAATTTGCACAAAATGATTCAGGATGAAAGCTGGAGACTTACAGCAGTTGGTGATGGCGAAGCTGTTGGCCACCTCCAGGTTATCGATGTGCGGGGTGAGGCGGAACTCGGCCGTGCCGAACTGCACCATCCCGACCCGAAACGCGCTGTACTCCTGATCCGCACCGCGCGGAAACAGGCCGCCTGAGGGCATCAACACACACACACACACACACACACACAGAGGGACAAAATAAACCATGCATTATTACGCGGAATTATTATATAGACACAGTGTAACACCAATATCATTCTAAAAAAAAAAAAGAATGAAAGAAAAAAACGCTCCATGTCACCATCAGTGCATGTCTTAGTGATGTATATCTGGGTTTCAGTCCTAACCCCTTCAGACGGGGTTCAGAAGATTGACCATTTTAAAGGATGTTATTTATGATTTTAAAAATATGTGATGCTCACCGATTTGGACGCTCGGTGATCCACCGAGAGCGAGTCCCCATAAAGCGGGTACAAACAGGAAACCCGACAAATTCATCATCATCTTCTGTTTTTTTTTTTTTCCCCCTTTCCCGTCGTTCACGTTCACAAAATTGCGCTCGCGCTACAGCCTCGATTCATGATCTAAATAAAACTAATATTAATGAAAGGGGGGGACGAGTAAATAAGAAGGGAGAAAAAAAGACCGACTAGTCTCGTGTAGAGAGGACAGCGCGGTGGGGGGAAGACAGGGGGCTTCTTCTGTCCTATTGCTCCAGCTTCTTTGCGGCTCCGCGCGTCCACGAGCAGGGCTTCAGCCGCCACGCACGCGGGAAGAATGATGATGATGGAGACGGAAAGAGCCGAACGCAGCCGAAGCCGATAAAAGAGAAAAGAGAGCGGGTCGGAAGCTGGAAATGCACGAGGAGTTCCGAATGTGGAGAGAGAGAGAGAGAGAGAGAGAGAGAGAGAGAGAGGTCCAAATCCGAAAATCGACGAGCCGTTCCGAAGCCGCAGTAAGCCAAGTGAATCCGAAGACGGAAAGAGCCGAGCGGATCCGAAAATTCGACGAACCTTTCCGAAGACGGAAAAAGCCGAATGAATTCGAAGGCATAAAGAGCCGAAGAGATTTATAAATAAAATAAATTATATATATATATATATATATATATATATATATATATAAAACATATGTTTTATAAAACATATATATACATATATAAAATATATGAAAGATTTAAATCTTGTCCAGCTTATTTTAATTCCTTTATTATTATTATTATTATTATTATTATTATTATTATTATTATTATTTTAACCCATGATTGTATTCTTGGTTTGTTTGATTGTCCATAAAGTGAATCTCCTGCATGTCGTAATGTATGAATGGAGTTTGTATTTGTTTTATATAATATTCTGTTGTCCTGTAATTATTTAAAGATTATGTTAAATAAGCAGATTATTGACTCAGTGGAGGAAAAATATGTCAAATGTTATAACGCCCCAACGTCAATAAAAGAACTACACAGTGACAGGCAGGAGCTTGGAGCCAATCAGGAGAAAGAGAAGAACGGGGACAGTAAGCAAGCAGAAGAGATTGTCTTGTTCTCTGCACTGTTATTTTTAGCTAGCTAGCTAAAATTGTACATGTACAAAGTCTTGGATGAAGATGAAGATCTTGGATGAAGATACTGCAGTGTCCGTGAGATTACACCTGAGCAACTAAAAGGATTTAAGTCGTCTCTTATAGGCTACACCTGCATAGTACAGTATGAAATAGCTTATCAGTAATCTATTGGTGTCATTAGCATATAAGAATACTACTTAGTGCACCTATGTGTATTGGGATGCAGGCCTGAGGTCTCTCGGAATGCCACTTGCAGCCATGAGATTAACCCATTACAAAGCACATCCCACATTACCAAGTATTACGAATCCTCAAGTCTTTTTCTACCAAAGAGGATGAAAATCCCCAAATTTAATTTCAATTTATCTTGGTCACATTAAAAGCACTACAATGGAAATTAAAAGCACTACAATGGAAGTTGTGCATACTGCAGGCAGAATGGCTTAGAATCAGGAACAAGCAAAAAAAGGGATGAGATAAGGCGAGGAAATGCAAACAGAGATACACAGGAGGTCATGTCAGACGTAGGATTAAGGGACCCAAGACAGGAAGAAGGACTTCATTTCAAAGCAGGATTAAACAGAACTGGCAAATCTGATCAAAGTAAAAAAAAAAAAAAGTGGTTTCCCTGTGAAGAAGATTGAGAGACTGGATTTCTGGTTTGCTGATAAGAATGGCATTAAGGGATTCACAGAAATAAAGGGAAAAAAAGAAACTACTGGTATGAAGAATTAGAAATCCTGAAATCCAGAAATCTAATTTCTGATAAGAAATCCAGTTCTCAGCACGAGAAAGTCACAAATAATCCAACAGCGGGTTTAATGGAATAGTTCAGCAAAAAAATAAATCACATTCCCTCAATTTCTCCCTTTAACCAGATGCAGGCTAGTTGATTAGCCAGTACGTGTTTATTTTCTTGAGATTGTCACTGGAGCTAAAATGCTAATGTAGCTAGTAAAGTAGGGATATTTCCTAAAAATATTAGAGCAGCATGAGTCCTACCTCGATGGACCTCTACTAGGCTCTCATTTTAGACCACTAGGTGCAATAACAACTCTATGGCGCTAAATCAGGTAGTGAGCGTGCTGCCCTAAAGGTGAACAAATCAGTGGAAAATCAGCTTATATCTCCCAAATAACATTTCAGAAAAATGTTGGTCACACAACAGGGGTAATTATTTAGTATTAAAGTGGAATTCATGATGTATAGCGCTTGGAACGAGAAATTGGCGGGGACTCGCAGACAACCTGACGTAGTCGAAGTAGTTGTTATATTTTATCGCAGAGGGTGTCAGAGGACTGAAAAGTCAAAGAAGAGGGACATACTGATATATACTGATATACTGATCAGCCATAACGTTAAAATCATCGACAGGTGACATAAATAACATTGATTATCTTGTTGCAATGGTTGTGTCGCTTAGCTGAGGAAGAGATGGCACCAAGTTGCACCATGGGAAGAAGGCGAGCCGGCGGAGGCAGTGTGATGCTCTGGGCAATGTTCTGCTGGGAAACCTTGGGTCCTGGCATTCATGGGGTTGTTACTTTGACACACAACACCTGCCTAAACATTGTTGTAGACCAAGTACACCCCTCATGGCAAACGTAATCTTAGTGGCTTCTTTCAGCAGGAAAATGCTCACTGCCTCACTGCAAAAACTGTTCAGGAATGATTGAGGAACATGACAAGAGTTCAAGGCCTCCAAATTCCCCAGATCTCAATCCAATCGAGCATCTGAGAGGTGTTCTGGACAAACAAGTCTTATCCATGGAGCCCCCACCACAGCTTACAAGACTTGAAGGATCTGCCGCTAATGTCTTGGTGCCAGATACCACAGCACACCATCAGAGTCCATGCCTCAAGCCTCAGAGCTGTTTTGGGGCCGAAGGGGACCTACCCAATATTGAGCAGGTAGTTTTAATGTTATGGTGTACCTGTGTAAATGTTTAAGGGCACAAGAAAGGGATTTCTGAGGGTCTGCAGCACCCTCTAGTGGAACACGATGCAGATGATTTTTGATTGTTTATTATGTAATGTTCCTAAAACGTTAAATAACGCCGTCATCAATTCCTGCAATAATTTAGGGATCAAGCTTTCTTGACAGTTGAACCTTCTTGAACCACGTTATTTCTCAAATTATGTTATATATTTGTGTGATATGAGGATATGAGGGCGATGGATATTGCCCAAGTTCTGCACATCTTAAAAAGTGGATTTAAAACACAGAATGTACATATCAGACATTATTTTTATTCGTTGATTAAATTTGACCGACTGCTGAAAGATCTCTTTTATTAAAGCTCTAAACCGTTATAGCAATGCACAAGCTATTTTTAAAAACATACATAGATAGTAACTATTTGATATAAGGAGCAGCCTAATGTGTGTGAACAAACCTTAAAAAAGGACGATGTTAACTGTGTACGTGCGAGCAGATGTTGTGTTTATGAGTTGGAGGAGGCATGTTATTTATGAGAGGTAGAACTCATTCTCAGGTTGGATTAAAGGTACAGTCTGTGATTTTTAAATAACATTTTTTGTAATGTAAAAGTCATTTAATTCAATAATACCTAGGAAAACTGAGATTCACAACATCCCAATGCAATTGATCTGGATCATTTCCCTTGTTTCAGCTGCTTCTTCTTTTTGTCTCCGGACCCCCAGAGTCTTCTCAGGAAGTAAAGGAATGTGTTATGACGTCTTTGATACACCGCCATGACTTTGCTATTAGTGCTCGGCAAAGAATCTCTACTAGTTCCATAGGAAAATGTCCTGGTGATCCTCTGTGGTCACATACCTAAATTTCCATCTCTTATTCAGGGAAATTAAGCTTCGCTCATAACCAAAACAGATCTGCTGTTTACATTACAGTTGCAGTTCCCCTTAGAAGCAGCAGAGGGAGCTACAAACAACAAAAAAACCTGCTCCAAACAAATATCATACAGACAAAATATCATTTTACACAATCTATACAGTAAGGATGATGGCCTGATATTAACCCATGATCCGTACACTGTAATGAAATGACACTGTAGTGTGGCGTACCCCAAGTTTATTTTTTTACAGTAGCACTCAAGAATCATGTAAAACAACCACACAAGTACACTTACTGATTATGTACAAATGAGGTACATTTTGGATGTCTTTTCATGAACACCCATTTTCTCTTTATGTAAAAAACAATCAAAGCCTTGACATTTTCTACTAATTGGACATAAGTGGGTATATTGAACTGGTTTACTTATTTCAGCAGTTCTTTCAATATCATTGACATTTAACGTTGTAAAGGAGTGCGTCCACGACGGAAAAACCCACGTGTTGAAAAGTTCAGCGTAATTACGGACAAATGAGTTCATCGGCTGCGCTGACATTGCACGGAGGTGAAAAGCGTAATAGCAGGATCTGTTTTTTTGCCGCCTTTCATTAAAGTAACCGTAATGAGTAGGCGACGTTGCTGCCTCACAGCTCCAGGGTTCTCGGATTTAAGGGGGGGAAAAAAAGTGTAATTGAAATAATACACACTGTGAAAGAAGAGCTCGAAAAGGTCCTCGGTGATGAACGAAGCTCTTTATTGTAACAGCATCTTCATTTTATACACACTCGTACAAAACACACGGCCTTTTGGGAGCATGCAGAACATAACCGATAAACCTCGAGTTAATAAGAAGCCACAGAAATGCCCAGTCTGCATTTTAGTATTTGAGGTACCATTGTTTCGAATACATTTGGGTCAGTATGCAGGAGCTAAAAAAGGGTCCACACACACACACACACACACACACACACACACACACAGATGTGAAATGGTCTTGATGCAGAGAAGGTGGTTAGGAACGAGTCTGGGCTTTCCACTCAGGATATTTTACTTTGCAAAGTCATACACTCAAAATGAGGCTGGAATAAATAAACTCATCTTTTTCTTTTTTTTCCTGTTTTTATCTTACTGGCACTGGAGCCTTTTCTTTATGTACTTTGCTAAATAGTTTTCTGCAGTGTTTGTATCACAAGAATAACAAGTATGCTAGTACAAGTTCTCACTCAAAAATAGATATCACAGGATGCTCCAATACGAACTGCCATGGAGAATGCTTGGAGCTCGTTAATGTGACTTGAACTCTGTCCGTATGCATTCGATTTTGCTGGAAATTGGACTTTCGCCAGAAAAAGGATGAAATGACAGCCATGTAGCTGTTAGATATCAATAAGTAAATGAACTATATTGAAAACGTACTGCTTTTCTTTTTTTCTTTTACTGTTAACTATGGAGAAATTCCACCAACCGTTTCACAATTGCCACTGCCAGCAAGCAGCTCCCGACCACACAGCATTTTTTTCAACTGTTAAACAACAGGAATCTGTATCACACAAGCCTAATTTGGATGGGATATATTTGCCACTTTGACAGACCCTACATACCTCATAGTGAGTCTTCAGCTTTTTTATCAGGAGGAAATGAAACATATTTGGTAGTCTCAAGTACTTGGTGCATGCTGGAAACCCTGTCCTGGCATGCTCAAAAACACAAACACGCACCCGCACACACTCTCTCTCACACACACAAAGAGATGCTCACAGATAAACAGACCAGTAGATGACGTTGAAAAAGAGGAAGGAGAAAGGGAAGAGGGCGCGAGCGTACAGGTCGACGCGCTTGGCGGCGGACGGGATGACGGGTTTCGGGGGCGGCGGCTTCTTGGCGTTCTTGTTCTGCGATTTGAGCAGCGCGTTTGTGGACTCGATGGGCTTCCCATAGCAGTCGAAGTTGGAGAGCTCGAAGTCGCGTGGCAGAGAGCCGACGATACTGAAGTCATTGGAGCGGAGGTCCGATTTGGAGGTGCACACCTTCTTACAACGGGTTTCAACCACCTGGAGGAGGTGCGGACACACAACATGCACACACAAACCACACACGACTGAGAGAGGCTGGTGAGGGAACGATGTTCCTCGGCTATGAATGGATAAAACTATGACGTGTCGTTCAATAATGAATACAAATTATAGACACAGCTGGACACCGACAACTGTTAACCGTTCCTGTAACAGCAGGCCCATCGTGATTTTTTTATTCCTTTCGTGTATTGCGAAGGATTTTGGTTTATGGAGCTGAGTTTAAATGAAGTAAATCCTGATAATGGTAAAACTGCGTCTAGCTGAACGGAGTTTTATAATGTGAGAAGAAGAAAATGCCCTGTGTGCTGCAGCTCCGTCGCTTCAGGAGACTTGTCTGTTGGAACACATTAGACTCAAACCCCACGGAAACATCCTCTCCTCTTCATCCGTGTCTCACTGAGCGTGCTCAGAACAGCCCGAAGTATAGCTGGTTAATGGTGGAAACTAAAAATCGACAAAAGCCAAGATTGGAAAAGCCAAAAAGTGTTGGCTGCCGTGCTGCTTCTCGGTTGGCTGATTGTAATTTCGTCAAATTGTGACTTTCTAGAAAAATCTCCGCAGCATGAGACGTGAGTTTAACATAAGCACACACACATCCATAATCTTTGGGTACTGAATTTACTACTTACTTGTTAAAGTCGGAAAGTCTTGTTGATTCAGATGATAACTCTTTACAGACGCGATGAGCAGAGAAGCATCTCAGAGCATGCAAGGCATCAAAATTTAAGGTGGATCGTATGATTAGGAACCGAGAGATACAGCTGAGGTTGAAGAACGGCATCAGGTTTAAGCCACGCCCACTACCGATTTAACCTACAATAGCAGAGTGTGTAACCTTGCTCACCTGCAGTGTGTTGACATGAATCGGGGTTCCTCCAGTGCCGTTGATGGAGTTGGCCTTGGACGCTGTCTTCCCTTCCTTCTCTTTCTCTTTCTCTTTTTCCTCCTTCTCCTTCTCCTTCTGCGCCATCCTCGCCTTCTCCGCCTCGATCTGCTTAGGACTGTTCAGCATCACCTGTCAAGTCATTCACACCAACAGCAGTCTGCTAAAGACACGTGAACGCACCGCCACAGCGTTTCTCAGCAGTAGAGGAGGTCGTCGGGGCTGAACGAGCGCAACAGCGCGGCTAGAGTAACCCGTAACTCCCCCGAAGCTGCCACCAGGGCTTTGCTGTGGAACTGAAGTGATGTGCGGTTCAATTGGTTCTGACAAGCCTGGTTGTAAAAAAAAACGCTTGGCTTAAAATCCCAGCTCGTATTTTGTGCTCCGTACTGATGATGTAAAATTGTTCAGAGGTTTAAAGGGTTTCACTACAATATTTAGATTCTAAAGATATCTGGGTATTATAGGATATGTTAACGTACCAAAAAAAAAAAGGGTGGTTTCCTATTCAGTTTCTTCTTCTTCTTTTTTTGCGCTCAGTGGAGCAGTTTGTAAAAATGCTATGTAGATAAATGCTGCTTACCATTGAGAATGATTCAGTCGGATGACTGCTCTAACTCGCAAACAGATTATTTGAAGTGTTTTACACAAGCAACCTCAGGCTATTTCCTGTGCTGTGCAAGTGCAAGAGGAAATGGACGTCACATGGTCTGTTGAGTTGCTGTCCATGGTACGGGGAAGGTATACACACGATAACAAACCCCCAAAATCACACATTCTCTCACAACAATTTCTATACTGCATACATGCTCCCTTTGACACATGCACACCTGAACCACAGCATACTCCACCAGAGAGCCAAAGCCAAAGAGCAGGCAGGCGATCATCCAGACATCGATGGCCTTCACATAGGAGACTTTCGGCAGTTCAGACGCCAGAGACGTGCATTCAGAGGTGAGAGACAGGACAGACAGAATACCTGCAGAGAGAGAGAGAGAGAGAGAGAGAGAGTGAGAGAGAGACATATCGATGCCCATAACCCTAAGGTTCAGACACAAAAAGCTCTAACACACTAACACACAGTTTAAAAATGAAATAAATTACCATACAAGTTTACCATCTTATAGTGTAAAATCATTTTCATTTTTACTCATCAGCACACCTCCTGTTATTATTGATTGGTTGTTAGTTTTACTGGCAGACTGACCTAAAGGAACGCGGGCTGCACTGGCATCGGGGTTAATCCAGAAAGACAACCACGAGAGCACCACGATGAGGAGTGTGGGAGCGTAGACACCCATCATGTAAAAGCCCACCTGCCTCCTGAGAGTGAATATCACCTCCACACACGTGTAATAACCTACAGGCAGAGAGAGGAATACTTCAATGTGCTTGTTCATTTACATTTATTTATATTTTTATCCATCTATAATTGAAACACAGGGCTGTTAATCAGCTTTTGTAATGTGAACGGTGCGTTCAGTAATGCCTCCTTTACTAGGACAAACACACACTCAGGCCACACCCCCTTTCCTAAGACAAATGGACTACGAAGCCACTACGACAGACACCAAGGACACACCTCCTTCACTAAGACAAACAGACACCAAGGCCACATCTGCATTACAAAAACACACACACTCAGGCCACGCGCCCGCCGCTAAAATAAATAGAGGCCACGCCTCCTTCGCAAAAACAAACAGACACCTAGGCCACGCCTCCTTCACAGAAACCGAGACCACACCTCCTCCATTAACAGAAACAGGCACCAAGTCCACGCCTCCTTTACCATTTGGACAAAGATATCAAGATTACGTCTCCTTCACTAAAGCAGACGCTCAGGCCACACCCCCACTTCCTTAAGGTCCCATAAGCCACGCCTCTACAATAATAACACTAGCAATAAACTGGCACTTGCGTCGATTTCGTCGCAGCTTCTTCCGAACTCGTTAATGTAAAGTGATGCTCTGAATCAGTGCAACTGTACAATAAATACCGACCCGCTGAGAACTGATTCAACTCTGTAAATCTTTACACCAAGGACACAGAGTGTTTGTAAAAAGAAAGCCCTCATCTAAAAAGAGCTAAGGCAATAAGAAGCCCCCTGGAGCCATCTGCATCACTGACGTACAATAAAGACGCTGTAACCGGAGCTCTGCAGTGCCGATTCCTCCGGTTCTTGGACAGGAACGCTGAATTCAGCTCCGCGTTCTTCTCAAACACAAGCTTTGAAGAAATTCTTCTTTCATTTAAACCTCCTCTGCTTTTCAGCTTACACAGGGCTGCAATAAATCTGATCGTTTTTGGATCTCGGAATCAGATTTGCAGCCTGCTCGAGGATACCGGTGTTATGAACTTGAATAATTTAACAGCACTTTTCCTGCTAATTTATTCTGTCAACCCTTCTGACAGCTTGACCTTTGGGTTAACGCATTTTCATTTCATAGCAGAGACGCAAACGGTTACTGTATTTATTATTACCTTTTTTATATTATTATTGCATATGGTATAGCAGGGAAAATCTCCAGTGCAGCTGTTTTACGTAAGGAATAAATAAGGAATGGATGTGTTACGCTTCACGGTTATGGTTTATTGTACGCTGTATACTATATTTCCACTCGGGGAGCACATTTACACCGTGTTCGCTCACCCTCAGATGGTGTAAAGCACGCTGTGATTCATACTGCGCCAAGATTAAACTTTCATTCGGAAATACATCGGACTCAAAACACATGGCTTACTGATTCACACCATAACTAACATCTGGATAGTTTCCAGGTTAGCTAACACTATACTGTAATATACACACTGCCGGTTTCTCATGTTTCATGCAAGAAAGAAAATGGATTAGCTTCTTAGAACAGCACATCCCAATGCGTTTGATTCGTTTTATGCCACATTGTAAGTCGGATCCTGTTCACCAAATCAGTTATGTTAATGAGGCTAATCTCACACTGGCGTGGTAATGACATGCGCAAAATCGAAATCTAATGATGAAGGAAAATAATATTGGTGCTTTAAAGTTTGGAGAGAGAGAGAAAGAGAGAATATGAGAGACAGTGAGAATGACAATGCATGACAGAGAGCCAGAGGGAGAGGAAAGAGACAGAGAAGAAGAAAGAGAGAGACACAGAGAGAATGAGCGAGAGAGAGAAAATCAGAAAGAGAAAAAATATGACAGAAATACAGAAAGAAACAAAGAAAGAGAGAGAGAGAGAGTGACAGAGCATGACAGTGAGACAGAGGGAGAGAGAAAGAGAGAGAAAGAGAGACACAAGTAGAAAGAGAAAGACAGACAGGTTAGATTGATGATGTTTGACTCTCTTATGTAAGAAGGTAACTAGAACATTATGTAACAGAAATGTCTCATGGGAAAATGATACTCTACTAAACTACAGGAAGTACAAAGAGAATTTGTCATTGAAATTTCTGTGTGTGTGTGTGTGTGTGTGTGTGTGTGTGTGTGTGTGTGTGTGTGTGTGTGTGTGTGTGTGTGTGCGTATGTATAACATGCTAATACATATTCATTTCATCATGTTTTGCCCATTAGCTCAGTTTCTGTTCAGTAGTTCAGTGTGCTTATTTTAGCAAAAACAAATGCTCTGGGTTATTAACTCAGATACATAACACACACACACACACACACACACATGCGTGCATACGCAGACACACACACACACACACACAAACATGCACATGTACATGCACAGGGTGACCCTATGGGATCCTGCTGTAGATAGTGGTTTTAATCTCTTCTCTCTCCTTTTCACCCAGAGTGATGTTTATGGCAGAGGTGTGAAATAGGTACATAATAAAACACACACGTGCACAGGATGTATATACACTACTAAAGCATTAGTTACACACATAGAGCTGAGGAGGTTTTTCCATCGTACACGGGTGCCACTCTGTCGTTTCATTTCTGGATCAGGAATGTGTTTTTCTCGCTTTAGCTCACTCCAACTACAACAACAACAATACCAAAACAATAATAACACCACTAACAACACCGCCTACAACCAACAACAACAACAAAAACAACAACAGCAGCACCAATAACATCAAAAACAAAAATAACAATGCCACCACTACTACAGTCACTACCAACAGCAAAAACAACAACAGCACCAACATCAAAAAAATAACACCACCACCACAACAACAACAACAACAACAACAACATCAAAAACAATACCACCACCACCACTACAACAACAACAACAACAACAATACCAAAACAATAATAACACCACTAACAACACCGCCTACAACCAACAACAACAACAACAAAAACAACAACAGCAGCACCAATAACATCAAAAACAAAAATAACAATGCCACCACTACTACAGTCACTACCAACAGCAAAAACAACAACAGTACCAACATCAAAAAAATAACACCACCACCACAACAACAACAACAACAACAACATCAAAAACAATACCACCACCACCACTACAACAACAACAACAACAACAGCAGCAGCACCAACATCAAAAACAATACCACCACCACCACTACATCCTCCAACAACAACAACAACAACAACAACAACAACAACAACAATACCAAAACAATAATAACACCACTGACAACACCGCCTACAACCAACAACAACAACAAAAACAACACCACTACTACTTATGTTACAAAGTATCTCTTGGTATTTGATGTTGGTATCGGAGCATTTTTCAGAAACCCAAGTAAAAGTAAATGTGCACTGGTTAAATACCTCCTTAAACACCTGCATCAGCCACAGAAAAATGCCGTTCCACTTATACCTACTGTAAAAATCCTCACTTCCTCAGAGTTTTGAATATCGATGTTCACTATTTTGGAATGAACTCCTTACTACTCCCTTAACTCTATCTACGAAGTAAAGCCTGAATGTATACAGAGCAAATGCAGTGACGTCATAACAGTCACCCAGACCTCCTTACTCGCGTAGCACCACATGTGCATCTTTGCATGTCCAAGTTTTAATTACTTACACATTTGATGGATGTTTGAAGGAGTTTTAAAAATGCTACGGGTCACGTCACTTCGTCTCCATGCCATATAAACTAGACTAATTTATTATAATGACAGCTTTAGGTATGAAGTCTCGCTTTATATTCACACGTCAGGGCTCGTAGGAGAGAAACCTGCCACATCCTGACGACGCGAGTGTTTAATCGCAGAGACGCCCAGATTTTATTACACACATAACTGTGAGAAACTAATGCAGTCCATATAAGGCTGGACATGCTTCAGTGACTGCATATATCTTTCCTCACACACGTGCGATTAAAGAGCTTCAATACACTTCATTGTTCATAATGTTAGTACACACAATTACAGAGGTGCAATGTACAGCACATAAACGCATGTATACACCATATACTCTCTTACACACTCACACACACAGGTTTTAAATATAGCACACAATGGACTTTATACATCATGGCCTATATAAGAGAAAGAGAAAGAACTAGAGAGACTGGAGAATTAGAGAAATGTGTGCAGATTTACATGGTAAGTGTTTATATTGTAGCGAGTGAAGAGAAAACATGATGGCTGACCACGGCAGAGAAAACATTACAGACCGGAGAACTGGTTTTTCGTTCTTTTGCCTTCTTTCTTCTCCATTTTTTCTAGCACATTTAATCAAGCATTATACAAACATTTCATAGAGAAGTCTTTGAATAAATCAGACAGGGCATTTTTGGCTTGATTCCTTTTGAATTATGCAAGAATCTTTGGAAAACATAAATTACAGCCCATAATTAAATAAACAATAATGAGTTTTCTGAGCCACAAAGAGACATGAAATCTATACATGGTGTATTTGGCTTTCTTTCTCCCCTTGGGGGAATTCAATAAGGTTTGTGTGGAAAGGAGGTTATATATACTGTGTGTGCGTGTGTGTGTGTGTGTGTGTGTGTGTGTGTGTGTGCACGTATATATGTGTGTGTGACTGAGGAAGTTTTAAACGCTTTCAGAGACATCGATTCAGGCACAGATTTAGAGTGAATAAAAAGGCAAGTCAGCATTTTATTGAAGAGCTTCTGGCAGTGTGTGTGTGTGTGTGTGTGTGTGTGTGTGTGTGTGTGTGTGTGTGTGTACCTGTTCCAGGGTAGAATTTGGTGCAGTTCCTATAAGCAATGTCCTCCTGTTTGACATCAAACTGCGGCAGTGCAATCTCATCCATCTGAACTGGGTCACCAGACTGCCACATGAACACCAGGTCCTTTGTGGTGTAGCCGTCTGCAAACAACATTCAAACACACACACACACACACACACACACACACACCTCCTTTACTCCTTTTAGTCTTTTACACAGAGGCCATGCCTCCTTCACCAAGACTGACAGGCACAGAAGCCACATCTATTTCTTTCAGATTAAAGTTCCACTCTGCAGGATTCAGCCCCCTGAACGCCCCTCCCTTACCCCGCCCTTTGCAAGCGTGTATTAGAGCGTACGTTGGCCGTCAGGTGCCTGTACGTACTTCCAAGAACTTACATTCACACTCCCTTGCTTTTTCCATGCTAAAAAAATAAGCATGATCCTCCATTATTCAAAATTTGGTTCTCAAGCCAGTTAGCCAGCACCGGCAAACACCGATTCCTCTTCTTTCTTCTTCCTTGTCTTCCTTTCTTCTTCATCCGGTGCTTCCTTCCAGTTTCGCAGTGCCACTTGTAAAAACACAAAAAGTGGAAAGTGCTCTCTAGCGGTTTGTCTGTTCTGGGCTTCTGAACATGGCGGCTCCGTAGAGGTGGACCCGCTCCCTATGTAGATATAAAGGGCTCGTTCTAAGCTTATAAAACACAATGATTCATAGATACTGGTAATTATACACTAATGAGGACATACTTATGAATATTATATTCGATTTCTGTTAATAGATCCCCCTAAATCCCACATTGTGGACCTTTAAGAAGCAGAACGAATATGCTTTTTTCATTATTACTGACGGGGACAAAGTGGGGACAGAGTTCACACATTCTTTATCATTACTGGGGGAACACAGACAACATCTAGGCTACTGTTTTCTTTATTATTACTTTGAAGAACAGAGGCCACGCCTCCATCGCTATGACTGACAAGTGCAGAGGCCACACCTCCTTCATTTTCACTGAGAAGACCAGAGACCACGCCTCCATCGCTATGACTGACAAGTGCAGAGGCCACACCTCCTTCATTTTCACTGAGAAGACCAGAGACCACGCCTCCATCGCTATGACTGACAAGAGCAGAGGCCACGTCTCCTTCATTGGGACTGACAGACAAAAATATGCGATATCAAACTTAGAGAGAGAATCCTACTGAGTCTCCCAATTTTTCGCCGATACTGTTTTTCTGTATCAGAACTATTGAGTTGATCAAATCTATAACACACACACACACACACACACACACAATCCTGCAGCTCCACAGACAGCCTGGCCTGCTATTTCACCTACCTTGCTCAAATAGGCTCCGTTACATGAGTGTGCGTGTGCGTGTGTGTGTGCGTGTGTATAAAAAGCCTTCTGTACGCTGAACCTAACAAATTTTTTCCCCTCCCACACAGATGACTGCAATGCTGACGCACTGTGCCTGGCCCCCTACTGACTCCACAACTCGCACTATACTATTTTTATTAACGCACGGTAATGACTATCATTATCCACTTGAGAGCAAAAGTTTGCACGCCCATAGGTTTCCCAATGAAATTAAGAAGATTTTGCTCCTATTTTACGGCAGAAATGCTAAAAATGAAAATGTGGGTGAACATAACATCCTGCAATTCCAAATATGAATCAGATATTGGTTTGCCATGTCTGTTTCATAAGAGAGAGTTCAGATGTGATGGTATGACATCTAGCAGTGTTAGAGAAGAAATGTGAGCATCCAAGGGCTGCCTATAGAGGTAAAGAGTGGTCAGAAAAGAGGATATTTGAGAGAACTTTGCCGCTATATTCAGACAGAAATTTTAATGTAAGCATCTCGAAGAGGTCTAGAAGACCCTGGTGTACCATGTGATCTAGAAGTGTGTGTACTCACAGCTCTCTAGTTGCATCTTGCAAAGCTGGGTGTCCATGGGGAAAAGAGTGAGATCCAGGGGACATGATAAAGTCACTGACAACCTGCAAGTACACACACATTTACTGTATATGCACACATATGTATATATGACTTCGTTTAGAACAGGCAGTATGTTTGAAATACACAGTGTGTGTGTGTGTGTGTGTGTGTGTGTGTGTGTGTGTGTGTGTGTGTGTGTGTGTGTGAAAGAGAGGTTTTCAGCAGACACACGCAGCAAGCTTCATTAGGCCCGGCTGCCTGAAGAGCTGCAGTGGCAGATGAGGAAAAAACACAGAGGCAGAGAGAGAGAGAGGGAAAGAGGAAGAAAGAGGGGGTGTCTGGCCTACAGCTATCACACACATGACGAACACAAACCCAGAATTTTCTTCTTCTTCGTCTGCTACACTATAAAGTCCTCTTTTCAGCTTGCGCTATAGCACAGAGTATAAAACGGCACATAGAGTGAAACAAGGCACGTTTCTCTGAAAAAACATTCACACACACCGCGAGAGCTGAGAGAGAGAGAGAGAGAGAGAGAGAGAGAGAGAGAGAGACAGAGAGAGAGAGTTAGACAGTCATCAGTGATGCCAGCTCGAGCATGCAACAACAATTCATTCAAAGAACTACAGCTTTATTACGTGTTAACATTAAAACTCGATGATTGTGCTGATAAGAGAAGCTTGCCTTGGGTTTAAGCAATTAGAGCGTAATCAATAAACCGCAGCCTAGCGCACACTGATGCATAACCAGTAGAATCATGTGTGGGCTTTTGAATGATATTTAATCACGTTACAGTGCATAAGATACTCGTATGTAAGTAGTAGTCACAGTAGAGCTCGTTTTGTTAATCGAATAAATAAATAAACAGGATTGAGTTTTGCAATCTGAAATCCTGGTTAATTGTCAGAAGGATTCAGCAAGTTTAAGAACAACTAAATCACTAGTAAACAGCGGTTTATTTCAAACATACTTCATAAGCTAATTAATCTGTATTAGATGCTAATTGACTCTGTGGCGCTGAAGGAAGATCGGCCCTTTCATCGGAATGATGTATGATCAGATCGGCATCTGATTCATGAAACTGTCAAACGATATCATAAACAATTTCAGTGCAATTTATAAATCAGTTTGAAAGCATTAGTCCTTTAATGATATATTTACATGACATATGTATAAGACACGCCTCAATTTACCCTCATTATATGTGTAATTTACATAAAACACACCCTAATTTATGCAGGTGCTGCAGTGACGAGCCAATAAGAGGAACGCATACGGCAGACTGCAGATATCCGAGGGAAGAAGTGAATGAATAAGAATTTAAAGACAGCTACCTCATGCTAATGAGCACGTCCCCGTTGCGGAAGATGAACAGAAGGATGTTCTCCTGTGTCACGTCGTGGAAGTTGGCGTTCTTCTCGTTGGCGAAGAACAGATCAGGCTTCCACAGGCACTGGAACATTTTGGGGTCCACCGTCAGCGCGTCTGACTTGAAGTCTGTTGGCAAACGCAACCTCGGGTCGTTCCAGCGCTGCCGCAGGAAAATGTTCACGCGGTAATCCTGTATAAAGCAGACGGATTTTTATTTAGTTCGTTTTTTTCAAACATAGACAAATAAGATCTTTCACACAATTGTGACGTTAAGAAATATTAAACGAGCACAATTCAGTGTTTGCTTTTGTAATGGATGAATAATTGGATTAATTCATTAATTAATGAATAGGTCAATGAATTAATGAATGAAGCAATAGATGGATGAATGGATGAGGATGTGAGGAAAACTCTTTGTAGAGTTAACCCACGGAAGGCTGCTGGACCGGATAATATCCCTGGGAGAGTGCACAGAGAATGTGCAGAACAACTGGCAGATGTTTTTACTGACATCTTCAACATCTCCCTGAGCACCGCTGTCGTCCCGAAGT
>JAQQZR010000013.1:2076991-2111674 GCA_030068235.1 Notoglanidium macrostoma | reverse complement strand
CATTAGCTAGCTAGGTGAGTTTCAGTAACATTAGCTAGCTAGGTGAGTTTCAGTAACATTAGCTAGCTAGGTGAGTTCAGGCTTTTTAATAGTTATATTTAATGTTGCGGAACATTTGCAAAAAAGTTACATCATCTCAACATGTACTGTGTATTATACTACTGTACTGTACTCTACTGTCCTGTAGAAGCAATATCATACTAGAAAGAGTGCCTTAATACACACATGTAATTTCACCACACGACTGTAAGACAAAATTAAACTTCTGGCCAATCAGAATTAGGATTTCAGCACCACTGATAAAGCACAAGCATGGCTGGGTAAAGGGGTCTAGCTAATGTAATCTGCAATCCATTAAACTTATCCAGGTTTTACTGCCTTTATTGAGCATGGATAATGTTTTTATTAGCCAGTCGTGCATTTTATGATCATGAACGGCAATCCGCACCACCGAATCTGCAATTCTGCAAAGAAGTGGAGACTTGCACATGATCAGCAAACCTCTGCAATACCATTCTCATTATTACAGTCAGATAAATATTCTACTTATAAACACACTTGACAAAAACAGGACATTTTGATATACAGTATAACAACAATGCCAAAAGTATAACCTCGTTTATTCGCACCTGTTAGCAAATTCATCTAGCATTTAGCACACCGCAAAAGAGAAAACATCTCGAATCAGTCTTATATTTCTTCTTATGAGATTATTGTAAATTAAATATATTATTATTAAGCATATTTACATATTTCAAGCTTTCAATTAACTTTTTTTTTTTTAGAAATAAATGCTTAAAATGAGACAAAAAATATACTTGACTATCGAGCAAGCCTGAAATGAGTAGAAATGCTTAGAAATAGGTTTAATAATTATATGTTTGATTTATTGGAATCTTATAACAGGAAATGTTGAGAAATTTGACTATATTCAAGATAGTTTCATATCCTGAGCCGTCATGTAATGCAATATGGAGCGGAGTGTGACTTTTATTTATACACATTGTCGGCTTTTTTCACTCCAAAATTGTATCCTTAATAGTTTTCATGTTTCTCACATGTTTAGTTACAGTTGGTTGGACAAGCTAGCATACTAGGCTACTAATTAGTATTTACTTTTATTTGGCAAATTCCTCACACGTACGATGTTTTGAAGGAAATTCATATTGCACTGAAAGAACGAAAGGATGGCACAGAGCATGGACCTCGTTTAAAAATTTCGGTTAATGCCAATCGAGCTTAAATTAGTATGTTTATGAAACGGTTGATTTAGACATAGTGACGCCCACAAAACTCCATAAAAGGCAAAGCTCACAGTGAGCCGAACACCGCTCCACAGTGAAAGAGTGTCTCGTTAGCGCAGTGCATGATTTTTGAATATCGCAGAAATTATGAACAATCCTATGACTTGAAGCTGGTCGATCGAGGAGGTCGATAAACGATTTCCAAATAAATTTCTTCGTATCCTGTTTATAAGTAAGTAAGGCTCAGTATGTCTACAGTTTTTTTTTTGGTGTAAATTCTAAAACGTTTGGTCTTCCATCAACAAGTCGGAGAAAATCATATTTCCACATTGATAAATAACTGAACCACGTTTTTTCTTTTTTTTTATCTTTGCTAGGTGAAAATGTCAAATCGGCGCGTTTCTAATTTCAAACCTCCTGCCGGGCTCAAAAAAAAAAAAAAAAAAGCCGATTTTTCTTCCCTATCAAGAACAGAATATATGAACCTGTACAGGAGACACGTTTTCAGCGTGAGAACGTATTTCTCACTCGGGTACAAGATGGATCCATGCAATTACATTCCACGCTCTTATCTGTTTACGCTCAGCCTTCATCTCCTATCAGTCCGCAACGGAACCTGAAAATGTCAAACTGATATGTTTATCGACGATTATATTTATGAAGCCCAGTTTCCTTTGATGTAAGTGTTAGCGTACCTTAACAAATATCCTCAATATTACAGATCTAAACACGGTACATCAAGTATTACATAGAGGAGAAATCAGAACTAGCGTTGAAGATGTACAAAGTATACAAATATAAAGTGTGCCTTATGTTCAACTTTGTCCTGTGATGAAAGCTTAAGGATGATTAGCATGTGTAATGACGTATGCATAGCCACGTTATTACACAGCATAGACACGTTGTGTCTCTTTCAGTAGTGAAGTCTAGTCCGGGGTAATGAACATAGTGTCGCTATTTTTTAATTGTTCATATGCTGTTTTGGTAGTTTTGCACTGGCTAATGGAGCTAACAAGTAATGGAACCTTATAAGAGGTTTGCACCAACGATTAGGCAGTTTCTAAGAAGAAATGACATCTTGTAAAACCGTGTGCATGCGAAAAGAGACTATGCAAGCTACCTGCTAAAACGAGAACATCAGGCTCGGCTAGGAGGCGTGGCCTGGAGAAACCGAGACTTGAATTATACACCAGAAGCATACTCTGGACAACAAACACTTCTTGGATTGAAAGAGTAGAAACTGTGTACATTTCATTTTAATCAAAATGTCATGTTTGTAATGTGAGCGGTGAAATAAATGAGGCAACAATGACTAGCTCTCGGAAACCAGAAATGGTTTTGTTTATTCGGAGATGGATATGAGCTCAGCGAAATCTAGAACAAGTCAATATCACAACCGTACAAAAAGGCTCTCGTGAAAAAACACAGAAACCGACATTTTCTTCTTGATCCTGATTGGGAAAGTCTATTTCGCTTCTCTATCGATATGGAGGACGGCAGAACACACACACACAATTGGTTTATAGTATTGCCATGGTCATACATATGCAAGCGAGTGTGTGTGTGTCTGCTTTACTTAAATAAAATAAAAGCCAAAAGAACAGTAAGACAAGTGTGTGTGTGTGTGTGTGTGTGTGTGTGTGTGTGTGTGTGTGTGTGTGTGTGTATCAGAGCTCATTCTGGTCCTGCTGCAGATATTTGGAGCAGTCGGAGATCTTCTTCAGCTGACTTGCGCTCACACTCTCAGAGCACATGGGACACATCGATTCCGTCTCTAACAGCCTGTGGCATGCACGCACACGCACACGCACACACACGCGCACACACACACACACACACACACACACACACACACACACACACAGGCTCAGATCAAAATGACACTGCAAACTGCTGTTATTGGAAAAGAACACTGGAATGTTCCCAACAATTACACTGTATCATTTATAAAAGAAACATCACTTCTACATTGATATTTGATATCACATGCGCAGGTCACGTAAATCACCCAGCTGTGTAATTAAGTCACGCTGTTGTCAACGTACACACACACACGTTACACTTTACACACACTGTGGGTCATTTGCATGCAATATTTTTAGCTGTTGGACGGTTGACGTACTGTGTAAACTGAGAGTGCAGAGCAGGAAAGTTGCAGTGTGGACACACACACCAGTCCTCCTTCACCATGTGGCGACCCTGAGAGAGAAGACGGACCAATTATTACAAGAGAGATAAAGACAGTATGTGTGTGTGTGTGAGTGATAATCAAGGACCGCACATCCATCTGAGCTGAACTGCCCCTGGCCTGTATTTACACAGTAAAAGTTATTCCCACTCCAGTTCTGGAGTTGCCCTTGTGTTTTCCTCAATTTTCTGGCCCAAATATACAGAGTAATGATAAATTTTCTAATGTCAATATTCACCAGTGAATATTTCTATCAGTGTTGCTCGTACGGTCTTTAAGATTCTTCATGAAGTGAGCGGAAAACAGAGTAGCCTAGTGACTACAAGCGAAAGCAAACGAACACTCGAAAGCTGCCTCAGTCAGCAAACGCAACCTTGCTCGTGACCACAAGCTGATGAGTGAAAAGAAACCCGACATGTGAAAGCAAACAAGCGAGCAAAAGCAAACCTAGTGATCAAAAGACACCTAGCGAGAGAAACCAGCAACAGCTCCGTGTGTGAACGCAACCTCATGGGCCGAACGTACTTGTGGGCAAAAGGAACGCGAGCTAGCAAAGCAAAGCGAATGCAGCGCGAAAGCAGAATAATGAGGAAAAGCAAAGAAGTGCGCGAAAGCAATCACGCAAGCGAGCGAAAGAACCTGGCGATTCTAATGGTGAGCAAAACAATCAAGCATTCAAAAACATCTTAACATAATACAAAAGCATAATACAGACCGAATGCAAACAATCCAGCGAGTGCAAGCAAATTAATCTGCGAAAGCAAAACAGTAAGCAAAAGAGCAAAACGACTGCGCGAAAGCAAACTCGAGAGCGACGCTACACTTTAAGACACAGCTAATATATTTTCAGCTAAATGTTTGGGTGTGTGAACTCGAGTCCGTACCGTAGCGACGCAGTAGGGCAGGTTGTTCTTGCAGCCGGGGCAGAGCAGCTCACACTCAGGCAGGCTGAAGCCACAGTATGGACATGGAGAGCTCTCCTCCTCCACCTCAGACGTGTCTGGACGACTTCACACACACACACACACACACACACACACACACACACACGCAGAAAAAGCAAAGACTGAAGTTACATCAGATATGGGTGCTGTTCTCCGCTGTTGCCGACTAATATGATAGGGTAGTTTAATGGGAGTTCATTTTGTGCCAAAAACAAACAAACAAACAAACAAAAAAAGTGCTGTACCTGACATTATAAACATTGAAGGTGAAATGTGTGAGCAAAAATAAGTCGCATGTCGTCAGTAAAGTTGACAGAGAAGGCAATTTGAAGTGAACACACGTACGCCTTTGTTATTGAGCCAAAAATCTAAAGGAATAAATTCTGAAGAAAAGGTCAAATTTTAGAAGCCAAAAAAAAGGGCTGACGGGAAAACAAACGAACAAATAAGAATTGTACCCAAGAATCACAGGACAATGAAGCAAAAGCAGGAAAGCCGTATTTGGAGAGTTCCAGCAAACTAACCTGCGAACGCGAAAGAGAAAGTGAACGCAGGTTAGCGAGCGAAAGCAAAGTAACCTGCGAAAGCAGAATAGCAAGAAAAAGAAAACGAGCAAAAGCAGGCGAACATGATAATCAAAGCTAGCAAGCCGACGTGAACAAGTGAACAAAAGTGCAAAACCTGCGAAGTAGTGAGTAAAGCAAAATAGTGACGTGTGTGTGTGTGTGTGTGTGTGTGTCTTACCGGACCATGGCCTCAATCTTCTTTTTGTATTTGGGGTCGATCTGGCTGCGGTACTCGGGCCTCATCAGCATCGCTGCAAAGCTGAAAGCCGAATTCTTTAATCCAGCACGATGGCACTCAATGACCGCTGACGTCAGGATCGGAACGACGTCTGAAATGCAAACACACACACACACACATACAGAGTTCCAGAGACTTGTCGACTCTATAGACTCACGGAAACTGTTCTGGCAGCAGCCTTACTTTAATTTGTCAGTCATCCGTGTGTGTGTGTGTGTGTGTGTGTGTATGTGTGTGTGAGAGCATGTGAGAGACTCACGTGTGCGGAATTTGCTGATGTTGTTGGAGACTCGGATCAGCATGCGGGCTCCCTTCAGATGGTCTCCTCTCTTCACGTGTATCTGAGAGATTTATGACCTTACACGTTAGGTGTTCACGAATCAATAACACACACTAACGCACATTTCTGCTCATTACATTAACCACTAGCACACAACAGTACAGATGAGTGTGTGTGTGTGTGTGTGTGTGTGTGTGTGTGTGTGTGTGTGTGTGTTACCTTCACCAGTATGTAGGTGTGTAGTATCATCAGGTTGGTGACCATCTCAGCTGGGATCTTAATGTTATTATTCTGAAGTTCCATGTACATACTGAACAGGACGTCGTGGGCATTCCTGTAGTTACCTACCACACACACACACACACAAGTTAAAATTTCCATCATTCTTCTATATGTTGAAGTTTGTTATTCTTCATTCGCTTCGTAGCACCAGACACCAAGCATGAGATAAGACGCACACACACCTGCTGCCTGCTCCTCTCTGGCGATGATGATGGCCGTCCTCACGCTCTCCCTGTACAGTTTGACCGCCATGTAGAGCCGGAATAGATACTTAGCGTCCTGAGAAAGAAAGGCAGGAAGAGTCACACCCAAACTGATCAGCCAATCACTTCTGCACACACATCAACTCTCACACGCTAAAACAGTACACGCTAAAACACGCTAAAACAATACAAACAGTGTTGATTTGTCTCAAATGCTAGTGTCTATGTTTAGTCAGTGCGCTCACTATGACGATACGCTGAGTTACTACAACGCTAGCGCACATGGAATTAGTTTTAATAAATGAATTTTAACTAGAATTCATTCAAACAGGAAGTAATGAATCAAAGACTAGGGTCTGGGGTACAAACTAGGTATATTTTACATAGGACACAGAGCTGGTGAAACACACACACACACACACACACACACACACACACACACACACGTTGGCTTGTGCCGTTTCAGCACAGCAGTGTTCTACTCACAGAGAGAGACTACATGCAGAAAGCGAAACAAGCAAAACAAAAACATATGAATGAGAGTTATTACAAAATAAGCAAGAGCACAAAAAGCACAAAATAATTTACCAGTTCAGCCAAATATGCTAACATACTCTAGCTAACACGAAAGTAGCTAGCAAGATGGGAGTGTGTCAGTTCTCAGAGTCCTAGTACTATGTTCATGGAGTCAGCGAAATGTCTTTAAACATTCTCACATCGCCAGTAACGTCTGAATCTAGCTACAAGTTACAATTATTACCTTTTACAAAACAGGACAAATGACATCAGTACATATGTTTATGTCTATATATAACAGCGGTATGGACAAAGTTAGAAATAGTTAGAAATACAGTCCCTATGATCCCAGGGTTCTATTTTTTATGTTTTGTGTTAAATAAGGGAGCACAGAGACCTGGGAACATATGGACCTGTATAAACAGAACCATGAATGTTGGGACCTGGAAATATAGAGACCTGAGAACACAGGGTGTTGGGGAGTTGCATAAACAGGACCCAGGGAATTTAGAGACTTGGGAATATAGGGACCTGTGCACAAGGGGAGCTGGGAAACTCCGGGAACGTGTGGACCTGGAAATACAAAAACCTGGGAATGCAGGGACCTGTAAACATAGCAAGCTGTGTAAATGGGAACACGGGGACCTGGATGCACAGGGAGATGTGAAAATAGAGAAGTGTAAACAGAACCCGGGGAACACAGGCACAGGTTAACAAACGAATATGGGAACATAGGAATCTGGGGTCCTTGGTAAACAGAACTTGGACCTACAGGGAGCCTAGGAAGCTGTGAAGATATGGACCTTGGTTAATAGAATCCGATGAACATAGGGACTTGGGAACATCAGGACCTGGAAAAAAAGGGACCTTGTAAAACAGAACCCTGTGAATACAGGGATTTGTGAACTTATAGACCAGGAAGCATATTGAGCTGGGAATATAGTGACCAGGGAATATAGGGACCTGTAAACAGAAACCCGGGAACACAGGAACAGGTTAATGAATGAATTTAGGAACCTGGCATAGGGAAACCTAGAAATCTGGGGTCCTGGGTAAACAGAACCCTGGCAACACAGGGATTTGAAAATATAGGCACCTAGGGAGCTGGGACTATAGGAAGCCAGGTAAATAGAGCTTTAGGAACATAGGGACTTGGGAACATCAAGACCTGGAAAAATAGGGACCTGGATATAGGATAAGTTTACGTTATTCAAACAATATTGATACAACAATTGACGTAACGAGTGATGAATAATTCGTGCCCCTTTTTTACTTGGGCAATACGAGTCCGGATGTCACATCCATAATGCTGGAACTGTCCTTAAACAGAACTCTGTGGAAACTGGGGTTTGGGAACATAGGAACCTGGAAGCATAGGGAAATTGGGAAAAGAAAGAGTGGGACTTGTAAACAGAACTCCGTGAACACTGGGACATGGGAACAAAAGAATGTGGGAGCATAGACTTCTGGGATTATAGGGACCTGGAAACTCAGGGGGGTCCAGAAATAGAATCCTGGAAACAGGGGCAGATGGTTTCACCATGCTGCTAACACTTAATGCTAAATTTTATATCCTGCCAGCTTCTACTTCGTGTTAGCCGCGTAGCATTTTTGGCAGAATTATCCATAGGCAAAAATATTTTTTTGGCTATGTCTTATGAGAAGAAAAAGCACATTTTAATAAAACGTTATTGAATATTAGTCATTAATACGTGTGTGTATTTTACCTTCGGTATTCCGTCACTCTCTCCCATGAGGTAGTCGATCAACTGATTGCACAGAGCCTGGTCTTTGGCTTCTCCTACCTGTGAAAACACGCGGGTAACATTACTGTTCTAGCAATACTCAAATTAAATTCAGACAATCAAGCAATTCGGTTAGATTTACTGGTATTCCCAAAGCTTGTTTATAAAGTTTTCTGTAAGGAAACGTTACCTGAACATTTACAGAAGGAGTCCCCAGTAGCAGTAATAAGTAATTAACGAAGAAGTAGAAAGTGAGGGTCATAAACCTAAAGCAATTAGGCCAGAAACCAAATTAATAGAATTGGCGCTCTTATTTAAACGATGGCTGAATGAAGAATTGCTGCTGGTAATGAACCTGAGGATACATAATGGCAAGACATCTGCAATGCCAAAGGGAGCAAATGTTTGACCGTATTTTTGCTTCGTTAAAATAACATCTTTTATCATCATCGTCCCATCCTTACCGTCTCAATTGCCATTTCTATAGCCACGTTATCATCAGTGTTGGGGCACTTCAGAAAGTGTTTCAGCGCCTGAGGAAGACACCGACATGGACAAGTAAATGAAAAGAGGATTAATGACTCCTTTGAACGCAATAAAGCTTGAAAAACAATGATACCGAGGGTTCGAATCAGCAAAGATCAAGCTGAAGAAGGGAATGAGAAGGACGGTGAGAGCGCACTCACCCTGCTGTACTGGCCGCACTTTCGGAAAAACTTCCCAGCCAGCAGGTGCTTCTTTTCTCCTTCGAAGTAGAGCGCTATGCTCTGGTAGTCCTCCGTACTGGCCTCGGAGCCTGGCGATGACACACACAAGAGAATCCAAGAGAGAGTAGTTGCTGTTTCTTAAATTTCTCTTTTTAAAAAGACACAAAGACAGGCAGATACATAAGCCAGACAGACAGACAGCCTCAGATGAAAGGGGACAGACGGCCAGATGGATGGATAGACAGCAGGACAGAAGGACAGATAGAGGAGAAGTGGAACATACAGAAAAACAGGCTGATGTATGGACGTATGATGTGTGCTGGGACCTCACCGATGATGTCCGCATACACCTCCATCTGGCCGTGCTGCTGGGCGAGCTGGAAGGCCTCGTCGCTGCACTGTGACATCACCAGGAACTGGATGGCTGAGCCATAATCGTTCAGACGCAGAAAAAACCTGCAAGTGACAAGGATGTTGATGTTACTTTTATTTATTTATTTATTTTTTACGAGCAACACGTTCATGTACTCCATTATAAACGTCTCTCTGCCTGTCAGACCTGGCCACCATCTTGGCTCCATCGATGGACTGGGTTTCACGCACGATCCTGACCGCTTCCTCCGGATTATTAAGATGCTCCAAGAGGATCCGGATCACGCTGTCCCAGTCCCGGGCGCTCTCGTAGGCCAACGCGGCCTCTTTGTACCTTCACATGCGATAACAGAAATGACCTTTGGGAATTTAGACAGAAATTGGGTATGCTATTTTTTTGAAGCGTGTAAATCATAGAGCGCATACTTTCCATCAGCCTCCTTGGCCTTAGCGTACTGCAGGTGAATTTTAGGAGAGCTCACACAGGGCAGCAGCTCTCCAACCTTTGCCCTGAAACACAGAGGTCAAAAGTCACAGGCTCATAGCACCCCTAAAATTCAACTTCGGCCTTTAATTCATTATTATTGAATACTGTATATGTGCGTGTCACGGCATGGCAGGGTCTGTTCATTTGTACCAGTTCTTGCAGCGAATGTAGACAGAAGCGGCCTTGTCGTAGTACTGGCCTTTCTCATACAGCTGTGCTGCCTCGGAATATTGCTGCAAAATGGAAACGAGTAACACAATAAGCGCTATGAGTAAAGAATAAAACATTTGGGTAGTTTACTGTTAACACACAAGTTGATTATTTCTCTATAACAGCATGTCCCGAAGAGTTTTATTGCTCTTATACCACAGTACCTCTCACACACTCACACACACACACACACACACACACACACACACACACACACACACACACACACCTTCATGCTCTCCAAGATGGCGCCACAGTCTTTCTTCAGCGTTTTGCTCGGGTGTTTGATGGCCTGGTTGGCTCCTCTGCGGATGTCTCCCATCCTGATAGACATGCGGGCCACTCCAGCCAAACAACTCTCGTCATGCTCCTGGAACCACACACACACACACACTATGATGTTTTAACTCCCCATAGGATTCCATCATTTGCCAGCTTGTAAACTGCAGACTCTTACCTTGTTGTCTCCAGTGATGCCTTTCTCGTAGTGAGCCAGGGCGTTTGTGTAATCTCCTCTAAATAATAAAAACACGAGCACAATTAAGGTCTCAGAAAAAAAGGACAAACTACCAGAGTCTTACAGCAAGCGTGGCTCATTTTTATAAAAGTTGAATGTAATTGCTGCATTTATACAGGAAATGGCTTACACAAACTCTAGCTGTATGGCAAATTCCTTAGATATAAAAGGGATTTCATCAGGATGTAGGCGCTTAGCTAGCTGCAAAGCACTGTCCCAATGTTGCAGGTCCCTCCTCATCTACACACACATGCACACGCACACACAGTTTAACCATGCCATTATTTCCGTGGTAGAATGCTTTGAAATGCCCCTTAGATTTTGTGTGTGTGTGTGTGTGTGTGTGTGTGTGTGTGTGACCTCCAGTGCTGCCAGTGGATATGAGGAAGCCAGGTAAAGGTCTTGCGCTTGGTTGTAGTCATTGCAAAACATTGCCAGGTGTCCAGCCAGCAGATTCTGATCCTCTATTCCCTGAGAACAAGAGAACATTACTTATAAAAAGGAGGCGTGGCCTATGTGTTTGTCAGATGTAGTAAAGGAGGCGTGGCCTTTGTGTTTGTCAGATGTAGTAAAGGAGGCGTGGCCTATGTGTTTGTCAGATGTAGTAAAGGAGGCGTGGCCTATGTGTTTGTCAGATGTAGTGAAAGAGGCGGAGTCTATGTGCTTGTCAGATGTAGGGAAAGAGGCGGAGTCTATATACACACCTTGATGTCCTCCAATGACAGCACCATGCCCACATTGCCCATGCTGCGATACACTCTGATGGCCAACTCCACCTCCATGTGATGGAGACACGCCCTGCCCAGCTCCGCCCAGGCCTCGGTCTTACCCAGAGCTAAACACAAAGCCCACGCCTCCGAGAACCTGCACACACAAAAAACATATGAGTACACAGTGCAACATGCACACACACCAAAAAAAACCTTTCCTTGGAAATAATAAACAATATGTATAAGAAACTGTGTTGGTGTGTGTGTGTGTGTGTGTGTGTGTGTGTGTGTGTATATACCTCTTGAGCTTGATGGCTTGCTGCAGCTGGGACTGGAGCTGCTCTTTGCCGCTGCTCTTCTGTGTAATGTTGAGGAAAGAGTGCGTGCTCAGAAGTATGCTGCTTGTCTTGCCGCTCTGCGTCTGGCACGTCAGTTCGCCATTATACAACATCAAGGGCTTGTGGGAAAACGGCAGTTTGGTAGCACCTGCAAGAATCACCTTCGAACCTGAGAGAGACGGGGATATTAGTTATTTTTGTTCTAACACAAATAATTCTCCTTTCTTAATAATATATATGCCAAAATTATTGGCACCCCAATAATTATTGTTAAATGAATGCAAACAGTGTCTGTAGGAATGCTAACGTTGCATTTAGCCATGCCCTGTTTCCCCGGGGTATAAATATGAAGTTGCACACATATAAAAACCCTTTGCATCAGTACATTTCCACCCCAAACCTGGTTGCTTCTTCCAGGAAGTTAGGAACAGAGGATCAGCAAGACTGAAACACTAAAACATGGTCTTGGACTGCGAAATAAAAATCCGCAATTATTAAATGAACTGATTAGAGTTTGTCCTCTACCCTGTATGGTGTCCTTGTGGAAGGCGTAAGTGTACACTTTGTCCTCGTCGAATGCCACAAAAATGGACTTATCGTTGACCGAGTTTTCCCACAGTACACCTGTCATGGTGCAGGAGAAGTCAGGGATTTCGAACCGCAAGCCGTCCACCTGCACGTCACATCAGAAACCCAAAATTACAACACAAGCGTATTAATATATTTGCAGATGAAAGACATTTTGCAGTAATATTATAGCACCCATCCCATAATAAACAGAAGCGAAGGTAATACAGAGAACAAATTAAAGTCGTAAGAGAGGAGGACAATCGTTACACGTTTATTAGTGGGAGAATAATGTGTGTGTGTGTGTGTGTGTGTACCGGAGAGTAAAGGAATCCGTCGCTCTCGTCATCGATGAAGACAAGCCGGGTTCCGTTGGGGTCGGGGAAAACCTTGCGCACAGCCACTTGGTGGCGATACTCGTTCACACACTGCCAGTCCTCGATGTAGAAACACTGAATCAGACCAGTCTAGAGAGAGAAAGAGAAAGATAACACTCAGTACAGTAAAAGACAGAGTGTGTGTGTGTGTGTGTGTGTGTGTGTGATGTCCTACGTCCGTTCCGTAGAAGAGAAACTCCGTAGATAGAGCGTGGCTGAGGATGCGATGTTTCTGATCAGGATCTGGGAAAAGCTTCGTCTGTCTGTCCTCCTGAACGTCCTGGTCTTCACCTTCAATCTACGCACACACAATTTTGTTCTGTTCACATTTTATACAGACCCTCCATCTGAAATGAACTGCTCAGGTAGCGTAAAACACATCAATCACGTAACACACACGTCGCACATGCTCTTACCATATGCAGCTGGACCTTTCCCTCGAACAGAGCCGCTGCGTAGTCGCAGTTCAGACACAAGCTAGCCACTGTGCCCAGGTATTCAGTGTCCTTCAGACGTTCCACACCTACACACACAATCAATTTAAAGCACAGTGTACTGACACTGAGTCACAATCATACACACCACTTACCTCTGTCTCCCATTGAATAAAACCACGCCCTGTTGTTCATCCCCACAGCCAGGTGGTACGGTCCCACAGCAACAAAGTTAGGCTCCACCTCTACTGCCACAGTAACCGCAGCTTCCTGTGCGGACAGGAAACAGGAAGAGGACTAAAACAGCATATAAAACACAAACTTAGTCTTAAAGGACGACAGCCTTCCTTCCAAAGCTACGGCCACAAAAGACTCCTGAGCGATATTCAGGCATTAAAAATAGCAGGAGAATGTGATTAACAGGCAAGTTTTCTCCTTGTGCTCGTCGTTTATGTTTAAAATCACCTCTCGTTATCAATTTACAATAAAATTTCAATAGCTTGTCGTATGTCTAGGCATATTCATCTACACCCTATAAAAGTTACTGTAAAATGTGACTTGTAATACCCAGACCTAATAAAATGCATCGTCACAACATTCAGTCCAACAGTGCCCTCTGGTGGTCGTACCAAGGCTTCGGTTTTTATTATAATAGTTTGCTTTGATATGCAATAAGTATGTTACGTAATGATGTTTCAGTATGTTTTACGACATATCTAATGTTTTTGCTAAGTCGAATTAACGTCTTTCCTGTATTGGGGCTGACATGATATCAGTCTAAGTGTATAGATGGCCTAGTAAACAACCCTAATTAACGTAACCTAAAACCAAATAAAACATAAAGAAGAAATTCTTCAAGGTAAAAATCTATAACTTTTATATAGATTATCAACTAATCACCAACAACCATAAACTACTGACGTATTGTTTACAAGGAGTATAAGTTATGATGGCTAATGGCCTGTAGATGGCCTATACAATCTATACATAACCTATCTACAGTCTATAGGAAGTCTATAGATACTCTATAAATAGTCCATAGTCTGTAGTCTATAGATACACTTCACATAGCCTTTACATATACTCTATAGGTAGTCTTCTGGTACCCTATATACATACTATAAACAACTTACAGTATATACAGATTATTAATTTTCCTCCAGGGATTAATACAGTAATCTATCTCTCTATCCACCTAAACAGTCCATAGTCTATAGATATCTAGACTGCCTATAGACTACCATGTATCTTGTGTGTAGATACAGATTATCTATATATAGTGTATGTGTGTGTGTGTGTGTGTGTGTGTGTGTGTTGCTCACCCCCTCCACCTGATTGGCGACGGTGACCTCCAGCAAGGACGTGAGGTAAGCGACGCGCGTGCCGCAGCTGTGTCCGAGGATGGGCAGCTTGGTCAGGTACACGTGCAGTCTGCCCTGCTGAGAGGACACCGCCAACAGCTGACCATCGTCTGTCCAACAGATCTGATCCAACCCTGAGAGACAGCCACATATTTGCTTAACGATAACAAAAAGGATGTGACGTTCCAATTGCTTGTACGTCAAGCACTTCAGGGGAAGCTGTGAAGTACGCAGCAGAAATGATCGGTGTGTAAAACAAGCCACCTTTCGTCTCCTCTTCCAGCGTGACGATGGCATCCATCTCCTTCAAGTCAGTCAGGTCATGGATCTTTACACTGCACAGCGATAACAGGCGCATTACTACACACACACACACACAGAACACACAGAGCTGTACGTAATCCCACACACCAGTTATCTCCACAGGACGCAGCCTTGTTGAGAGACTGAGAGATGGCGATGCTGCTCAGACAGTCTTTGTGATTATGAGCCTGGAAAAGTTCTTGTCCAATCTCACGGATGTGTGTGGAGATCACCACGAAGTAACCATGAGAGAATCCGATCATTATATAGCCATCACCATACCTGCACAAGCGAGAGAGCGAGAACGAGTTTGTGATGAACAGCACACTTACGGGTATTACAGAGTTCCAAATGTCCAATGTTTTTGTTTCAGCCACTCCCACTCCCACATGGCCACGCCCACAACAGGGTGTTTCGACTTCTAGTTAAGGTATTTAAACTTGCCATTGAATTTTAATTTTGATGAGTGGATATCTGTGCGTGTGCGTGCGTGTGTGTGTGTGTGTGCGCGTGTGTGTACCAGCGGTAGGAGACGATGTTGCCGTAGCGCTCCTGGAAAGCCAGCTCGATGGGGTTATCCGGATCGTTCAGGTTAAACAGGAACAAAGTCGCCTTCCCCACCGCCACACTCACCTAAAGGTCAGAGGTCAAGCGGTCATATGATGTCATGGTAACTATAAACTACTCGTACGATGACTCCGATAACGATGGTGTGATGAATGAATCTCAAAAGCATCACAAGGTTAAGATCATCTTAAGCGGGCGAGAGAGAGAGAGAGAGAGAGAGAGAGTGTTCGTGATCATGCTCGCTCTACCATTTAATAATCACTCGTTTGCTGAGATGCTTCTGGAAATGAATCATTTAACTGAACAGATTTAAATAACTCAAGTCACTGAAATTATGGTTATATCTCTTGTGTGTGTGTGTGTGTGTGTGTGTGTGTGTGTGTGTGTGTGTGCGCGCGTGTTCACCCACTGTGCTCTCTCCTGGTGACGATCTCTCATCTGTCTTCATCATAGAGAACTGAATATCAGCTGGATCTGCTCGAACAGAGGTCTGAGGGACACATACAGAGTGGAAGGGGACGTTAGAACTTCTCCTTTCGCTTCTGTCACACACACACACGCACACACACACACACACACACACACACACACACCTGTTGGATGGTGTCTCCTTCATGGTTGCTGACTGTGATATTGTGATCCTCGCTGCCCAGTGCGAGCAGATTCTGAGAACTCCAGCAGCCACATGTGATCCTTTTAGTGTGTTTACCTGCATGTTCACACACACACACACACAGCTGAGACAGTGCAACAATGGGAAAAACTGACAGTACATTCAGTAAAATTCACATTTTCTGAGCACACGCCGGAAGAATCAAAAATCTGAGCAAATCTGAATGAATCATTGAAGGACTCACTTGACTCAGGTCACGGGAATACATTTTTCATCTTGTGTGTATCTGTGTGTTATTTATTCTTTACCCAGCACTGGAATCTTGCGGGACGTTTGCTGGTTGTAAATGAGCAGATTTCCTTTCGACGTCCCGACCGCCAACAACGGCCCCGTTTTGGACCACAGCAGAAAAGACAGCTGGTCTCTAAACAAATCAGAAACGAGAATCCTCAGCAGGAGCGCGGTCGTAAAGAAGGCGTGGCTTCCGTACCGGTGAAGTGGGCGTGGCCACCTAATGCAGTCCATATTCACACAGCAAACATAATTAACTATTTATTTATTTGAGTTTTCACCGCGCGCACACTCACACGGCTCTCATGCCGCAGTCCATCTGTGACGTCTTATTGACGTTGGCGTCCCAGAGATGAACGGAAGTGGATTTTTCCGCAATGACGGCCAGAGTGTCTCCATCTTTATCCCAGTCCAAAGAGATGCACTTCCTACACACACACACACACACACACACACACACACACACAGCTGTTATCCAGGAATCAGGAGTTAGTCATGTAAAACTGGTTCATGCAGATGTTACAGATGTGTCTGCTTACCCAGGGAGATTCATCTCGTTCATCTTCTGTCCATGGCGGTCGAAGATCTTGATGGAGTTGTCGGGTCTAAACATTGGACAGACCAAAACATATGTTTCCTCTGTTTATTAAGGAGAAATAAACGCGTAAATGAGTGTAAGTGAAGCTGAGGAACGATTCGTACCCAGCGACAGCCAGATAATTCCCTAAAGATTTCTGCCATTTGTATTGCAAACGTGATCCACTCCAGGCTTTTTCAGAAAGAGTGAAGACACGCTGAAAGACAACAAGTTATAATAATAATAATAATAAGCAGTAGTAAGAGAAAGAAGAAGAAGAAGAAACAAAAAACCTTTAGTCACTCTACAGGAGCCAGTTACACAGTTGCACACTAATACTAGCCTACTCCGTAGTATTCTCTAATACCAGCTAAGCCACTACGCTAGCTGTGCATACTAATTAGTACACTAGCTAGAATGCTCATTAGCTTTATAAGCTAGCTAGCTCCGTTTTCTGACGCGTCGTGTAAGGTCGGAAAAAACCCTAAGCTACTTTCGACAGCATGAGTGAATACAATTCCGCACGTATGCCCGTTTTTAAAGCATATAACATAATTCGCGTTACAAACCTTCATTTTTTACGAATAAGCAGCATTACAGATGAGTTTCTCCTTCCCAGAATGCCTCGCTGCAACGCGTCTACGTCTCCCTTAGCGACGTCCTAGAAACAGCCAATCAAAACTCGCGGACGCTGTCATTTACTCCAACCTGTATCGTTCTAAAACGCACTCTGCCACGGATTGCCTCCGCCTGACGTAATGGCTCTTTTTAAAGGCAAAGTCTCGCCCTCGGAGCAGAAGAGACCGCTCGCTGTAACGTCATTATTTTGCATTAAGCCGACAAAAAACAACAACCTGATATTATGGTATTTCCAAATCAAACCTTAAAGATTAAGAGCTTATTTTTGGATGGTTATAAATAATCAAGACATGAGTTAACAACATAATAAAATGTGGCATTTTAAGATTTTTTGTAGAAATAATTATATCACTTAACATTTGCTAGCATGAAATGTTCATAAATTAGTTCTTCGTTAATGTTGAACCTCTCTTCTTGTTTTTACACGTGAGTAGTAACAGTAGGTCTAGATTTATTTTGATGAATAGAATGTACTGGTTTGTGTGGTTGATGTTTTAATTAACTGTTCAATAACTGCAAATTTTGAATGAAAAAAGGTTTGAATGAAAGTTCTTACTGTCACATTTGCAACGTTGCACAGGAGATTGTTAATCTTAATTTAAGGTTTGAGTGTAAAATACCATAAACGAGTAACGTGAGGGTTGTTGTTTTTTTTGTCGGCTTATGGCAAATAAATGAAGTTTCAGCGAGCGGTCGCGTCTGCTGCTCAGTAGAAGCGACTTTACCTTTAAAAAGAGCGATTACGTCAGGGGAGGCAATCCGCGGCATGGGGGCGTTTTAGAGCGCAACACCTTCTCCTGAGCTATGATTGGCTACTCGTGAGCGCTCGTCTGCGTCACAGTGGGGATTGAGCGACTTCCCAATGATTCAATCGGCGGAATGGCTGTGTGTGAGTTAGCCAATCACAGCACAGTAGGCGGGACTTGTGGGAATCGGTTGTTTTTGTGTGGTAAAGAATGAGCTGTAAATGTAGGGGCTTTAACTATGTATAAAAAGGAGTAATTTAGAATAAATAAATAAATAAACAAACAAACGCATTTCCTCATAACCCAAATGTAGTTTATCAGCCAAAGAATGTTTATTGTCCTAAATGTGGTGCTTTAGTTGTGCAGTGAAAATGCTTATGTCACTAGGAAGTAGTAACAACCTGCGGCCGCCATTTTTACAATCATCTTGGTCTGTTCCTGTAAGACGATTCTGTGGTAATTATATGAACTCAGTGGACACTTTATCAGGTTTCCCACTATATAGGTCACTAGCTAAGTGTACAGATACTCAGTGTAATACATTAGTTGGTATCGACACGTTTCATCAGCCCTTCTTGACCCTGATCATCAGTGTAGAAGTGCATCAGATAAAGCATCAGAAAATTAAATATGAACTCTTCGACATTATGATTCAATAAGAGGGATGACCACAGCTTTTAACATGTTGTACCACAGATGCCGCCGAACTCTCCAATCCGATCAGGTGTTGTAATTTTCTATAACAGCAACTCTGAGATGATTAACACTGGAAGGAGTCTCCGGTGTCAGTGCTTTGAGGTAGCCATTAAGGAGAGAAGGATTTACACGTTGATATGCATTCAGACTTATTACGCTTTATTAACTTCAACAGGAAGTCAGTTTATAACTCCTGTAACTAATGATAGTCATAAACAGATTGTTTCTTTATTTATTTATTTATTTATTTATATATACAGAAAAGAAAAATGACATACAGGTGTGATAAAGTTATGAAAGAGATAAACACATAGACAGACGGTAAGCTGAAGAGATTACGGGAACATAATTGTATGATATAAACGCAGGCTCATAACTGTCGTCTCGTGCGTCGGCTTTTCCTCACAACAGGAGACTCTACGTTCCACTGCCTTGGCGCCGGAGCGCTTTAAAAGGAGAAAAAAAAAAAAAGAATAAATACACGCTTAATATTTTTATTTAGATGGAGATGCTTCAACGGATGAAAAAATGTGGCCAAGTGCAAATAATGTTATGTATGTATATACTGTATAAAACACAAGTTCATTTTACGCAGACTTACTCGTGCTCAGGTGACGTCAGATGTAGAGCATTCTCACTGTCTCTGGCTGCAGGTGAGAGTAATCAAATAAGTTCTGATAAGCGTCAGAGCAAATACAACTACAATTTAGTTTGTGTGCAAACACAGTGCACGGTTGTACGACTTGGATGCAAAAGTATAAATACCGCCAGCTCCGTCGTAGCAGATGGCACTAAGCTGCTCGCCAAACGTCACTTCGTTGATGCTCTCTACAGAAAATCACACAAGGATGGCGTGTTACACAAAGACAAGGCAGTCCACAGTTCAAAGCGATCTTCTTTTGACCAGGACTTATGTGAGGATCACGTGTGCTGGTGTTTGTGACGTCCTACCCTGTGGCGTGCTGATGGCTCTCCCGTCAAAAACTCCTTTTGCAGGTCCTGTAGGAGAAATCAAACATTTTGTATGCTAGGAAATGTGCAGCGTTATTATAGTTGGTCACGGAGACGAATACAACGGAGTACAAACTCTTTACGTGCAGGTTTACCTGAAGACATTACACTGCGGGATTGTATCTGTCCCACAGGGGTCAGTGTTCCAGCAAAGGTACGCCGTCTGAAAGGAAAAATCGGATTTGTTTCATACACCGACACATTCAAAATACAAAAACTTTACTATCCAGACTAACAGATTTTTATTAACTGGCTTCTAAATGGCATAATAACATCTGAAGCGTATAAGTATATACTTGTACTAGCGTTGTGTAAGCAAGTGGCATTTATTCATTCTGGTCTCTGCACCATGGACATGCAGAGTGTGTGTGCGTGAAGATGAGTGTTACCGGAGTGCGCCTGCAGATTTTGGGGTGTTTGAGGGTCTCTGGGCAGACTGAGGGGGCAGAGGTGTGGCTCTGATGCCTGGATCAGGAGACGCAGCAGCGCTACCCTAAACATACACATGAGAGAACACGACGGCACGAGGTGATGTATCTGTATATACGAGACTCCTTAAGTGTGTGCATTTGGCTAAAAAACAAAACAAAACAATGTCTTGACTAAGACTAAAATGAGCCTCTGAGATGTTTCCTGGGGTAGAATGGTGTACGAGACTCACTTTAGGTCTGGGTGACAGTGTGAAACTGCCAAGCTTCTTCTCCAGCTCCTGCTGCTCCTGCTCTTTCTGTTTTTCAAACATCTTCAGGTTGTACTCCACCTCTGCAGCCAGCTGCTCGTCTGCTGCAAAGAGCTCCTTCACCTCAGAGCGGTAGTCCTGCATGGTCACCTAACACACACACACACACACACACACACACACACACAAAATCCCTGTCTCATTAACAACAACTAATCTACCATTGCTGACCCGTGAGCCCGTGACCTTTTACCTGCAGGTAGGCCATGAGGTGTTTGAGCACGGGCAAGCGCTTCTCCTCCAGCATGTTCTTCAGGGCGATGACCATGGGGATCATGTTCTCCACGAAGTTCTTTTTCTGCACCTGTTCAAGCAGAACACACTCGAGTTTAACCACAGCCCTGAGATCAGACTTCCTGCTGCACGGACAGCAGTTAAATAAAGGAGCTAGAGCAGGCCAAGCTGATCCTCAGGGCTGTGATGTCATTTACATATTCAGTCTACAGCGGTTCGTCCTACCAAGTCGCGAAGTGGCGAGTTACAGCGGTGTGTGTTTTAATAGGTGGCAGAGGTTTTTTTTCTTTCTGACTGAGCCCTCGGTTTGTGTGAAAGGACTGTAACCTGAGAAACGAGCTTTTTCTGCAGAACCGCTTTAGCGACGGCCATCTCGTCCTCGGGTGCATCGTCGCCTGGTGAAGGACCGCTCATGGCCGTCAGCTTGATCTCCTTCAGGGAAAGGACGTCAAACACGTCAGCCAGCAGCTCAGCGCTCTCTGAATCTAAAGGCAGCTCCGAGTCCACGAAGCACGCTGCAGGTGGCACACAGACACACAAGATGAAGCGCTCACGTGCTTTTCATGTTCTCGCTCACCCACACCCACACACCCACATTACCCAGAAGATCCTGGCTGATTCTGGTCGTAATATTAAAGCGCTGCTCATCTGTGAAGTGTTTCAAGAGGAATCTGTAGATTCTGAAACGTTTGCCCTGGTTCATCTGCCCTTTGAGAGAAAACCTGCTCTTCTCACTGCCAAAACACACACACACACACACACACACACACACACACACTAAATGAAATTCACTTCAGTGACGTCTCCTTTCAGTCTGTTCTTTTAAATGAATCGTTCAGATTTGTTCATATTCATTCGAAAGCTTTCAGATGTGTTCAGATTCAATCAGAATAATTTAGATTCATTAAGCTTCGTTTCAGATTCATTGTGGATGTGTTCAGATTTGTTTTGGTGGTTTCAGTTGCCCACATGTGCAGCTATCTACAGCTTTGAGTAGTATAAAATGGCTACTAATATTTTGTGCTATTTAATAATGTGCTCGTTTATCCATGTTCAGAAGAATTCGGTCTGTAAATTTTAATCTCGGCCTTGACAAAACAATTCAGTGACTTGACGTTTTATTGAACTGTATCGAGCGCGCTCACCTCTCTGTCTGAGGGAATCGGTTGTATTTCTTGTGCTTCTCGTAGGCGTTGAAGTGGAATACGGACTCGATGAAGTGCTGCGAGAACATCAGTGGGTTCTTCTTCAGCAGCAGGTCCACCAGGCAGTAGCCACAGAGACTTCAACAACCACAACGTTTAAACAATGAAAATCAATTAAAAGGGAACACGGCACTGCAGAGCAGTCACAGTGTAGTCACGAAAAACATCACGATCCGAAGACCTACTCTGCAATGGAGGGATCTGGGTCCACCAGGACGGCAGCAAAGCGGAAGAACAGGGAACCTTTCCATTTGACAAACTCCTCCTGGAACAGAGACAGAGCAGCATGTTACCTCACTGCATTTTAGGCATGTTTGTCAGCCTGATTAATATGCGAGTAAACCTGAATTCTTCACACCTGCAGCAGATTGGTGAGCATGATGAGGCTCTGCTCCCTGATGACCGGCTCGGTGTCTCTGAGGCAGGCGGAGATGTTGTTGATGTACCGGCTCAGCGTGTTGGGGTAGCGCACGCACAGATCACACAGCACCACTACTACGTTGCTGCGCACAGCCAACTCCGTGCCCACCTCCAGCTCACGCACAAACGCAGGAACGTAGCGCACCATGAGCTCCTCGTGCTGCAGGCACAGCTTCCCTGCAGAGAGACAGGACCCAAAAAAAAGGAAAGTTTATGAGTCTGATTTTGAAAATGGGTTAGTGAGGTAATGTTTGTGGACTGGTGTGGACCGTACCTAGCGTGATGACTGCATGAGCTCGTACCACTGTCGGCATCGAGGAGGGCTTAAACTGAGAGAGAGGCTGACTGCCTGGCAGCTCCGCACCCTCTCCACCCACTGCAGGTATAACGTACAACACACACGTTTATTTCCAACGTCAATAAGATCTGAAAAATAATTATTACTTTACACGCAATGTTCAGACTTCTTTGTCAGGCGTTGTGCGATTTACAATTCACAACTGCAGCCTGGACAGAAAGATGGATGGAGAAAAAGAACAACAGACACACCAGGTTTCTCCGATGTGGTGAGAATGGATTGAACGAGGAGGAAGACTCGCTTTTGCACTTTGGCAGGGCAGTGTAGAGAGGCCACGCCTAGAGTGTATAGGTGTTTCACCTGAGAGAGAGAGAGAGAGAAACAAGCTGTTAGTGTCAGGCAAATATAGCGAATAAGACATTCTGTACTCAAACGCACTTTTGAGTGTATAACAGATTGTACAGTTCAAAATTTTAGTTAGTCAGTGCAGGTTTTAGTGCAAGTCAAACCTTAATGATGCACTTTTAAATAAATGGTAGGTCCAGTGCAAAACTACAACAAGCAAACGATAAACACCAAATATGTCTGAACTGATGGACTAACTTTGGGATAAGTATAAAAACTAAATCTTCGTGTTTCCAGCCAGCTCAGGTCTTACCAGCAGATCCTCGTTTAGATTCTCTGCACCTCTCTCGTTTAAGAGGATGGTGGACAGGTACTTCTCACACACAGAGACCAGCTCTCCGCAGAACTGGTTCAGGAAACTCTAACACACACAGATACACATACACGGAATGTACAGCTTGTAAAAATGACAGTTTATAGAATACAACACTGGTGTGTATTGTTACCATGGTGTCCTTGATGTTGTCAGATTGGCCAAGACTGAACAGAGCGTCCACGCTGGCGCTGATCACCTCCAGAGGTAGACTGAAGCCCTTCAGCCATGCCATCAGATCGTCTGCATACACACACATATTAATAATAATTCAGATTTTTTTTAGACAACAATTACGCATTTGTATGTAATTTACGAACTCACCGATGATCCTGCTCTTGGTATCGTCATTGAGACTTGCTGCAATGTGACCAAGGACAGTGAGAATGTGGCAGGTTGTAGCCACATTGACTACTGGAGACCTATCAGACATTCAATAATCACTCGTTTAATCTTTGATGTTTGAAGGCTGATCTGTTATATTGTGTAATTTATGTACGAGGACATGAAAAGTCCGGCTAGTGTTCATAGAAGTCATATTAGCAAATTAATGTGCATGATCAAGTCCAACTAGAGCTTCTTCCCAGGTGACCCATTATATAAGGATGTGTTGAGCCTTGACTCAGTCCATGTCTGCTTGGTGTGCGAGTGCTGACCTGACGGTGCGATCCCAGCCTTCCAGAATAGTGCCCAGGTTGAGCTTAGTGCAGCAGCCGGCCACTTTGGCCAGCAGGAGCCATGCGGCTGCCGCCTGTTCATGCTCTGTGTGCCAGATCAGATTGTTCACCAGCGTGGAGGAAAACTTCTCCTGCCTCGACCACACACTGAACGCTTTACTGAAATATCGCCTGCAGAGACAGGGATAGAGGGAGAGTGAGAACGAGAGGGCACAAATGAGAAGCAGAGGCGGAGACAGAAAAAGGGTGAGAGAGTGAGAGAGAGACCGAGAGTTAAAGAAAGAGCCAGAGACAAAGGGAAGGAGACAGCTGGGGACGGAGAGAAAGAAAGAGCCTCACCCGAGGTCCTGACACTTATCACACATCAGCCTAAGCAGGTCCCAGGCCACTCTCTGGGAGGTGTCGTCATGACGATAGCTGCCGTGACTTTTGATGCGAGTGACAATTTTGTCATTGAGGCACTCAAGAGCTTTCTCCTGTACAGAGCTCTCCGAGTCCATCACAGCAGGGACCACGCCCCTCAGCCACGCCTCCTGCACCTCTGCGCTGTCAGGTAGTGCCTACACACACACACACAGGTTAGCAAAAGCCAAAACGATTTTGTAATTTCCTAAGCGCTCATTTGAAATTTCTATGACACCATTATTGTCCATAAAGCAATAAAGGAAAAAAAAAAAAAAAAAAAAGATTCTGCACAAATTAACATTTTAATGCTTTATGGATTCAGTACAGAATTCGACAGGATAGCAGAATAGTGTTTTTTTTCCTTGATGGCAGCTGAATGTACAACTCACAGTGAGGAGATCCATGAGACACTGCATGGCTTTCTTCTTCACGGATACAGCCGGGTCCCGACAGCGATCGGAGAGGATGTCCAGATTCTCTGGACTACATGTGATCACACCGTGCTTCAGCAGGCTCATTATAGTCTACACACACACACACACACACACACACACACACACACACACACACACAGATATAACTAATCCAACGCACGTTACTGTTTGACACGCTAAAGGACACATGTGTGTGTGTGTGCATGTGCGTGTACCTCGAGGGCACATTTCCTGACGTTGGTTTTGGGGTCACTGACACGCTGTTTGAAAAGAGCCAAGGTTTCCTGATCTAAAAAAGAACAGAAGAATTCAATAACAATGTTATGGACTTCACTCATGCAGAATGCACATTAGCATGTGGTGCAGTCAAGCTGTGATGTGTGTGTGTGTGTGTGTGTATGTGTGTGTGTGTGTGTGTGTGGACTGACACTCAATGGCGGTAGCATCACGGCTCATGCCATCATCAGTGATTTGGCGACTGGCAGCCTCTCCCAAGCTCTTGTGCTTGGTCAGCTCGATGGTGCGGAAGGTCAGGGCTGTTTTTTGGGCTGTTTCTACTCTCTTCAGAGTCTCTAGAAAAAAAGAAAAGAAAAAGAAAATCAAAAAAGAGCAAAAAAAACAAAAAGGTATACTATGAATATGCTTTTAGGAGCATTGAAAATGACGGAGTAGGGAAATATATTGCAGTAATTTAGACAACAAATAGAAAATGCTAAAGGAATAAAAGGAAAGCAGAGATGTTATGCTTACGCTCGGAGCGTCCGCTCCCAATCGTAGTCTGTGAACCAGCTGAGACAATAAAAAGATGTCAATTATTTTTGTCTGTGGTAGATAATGATAACCCCACCCCCCCTAAGGATTTCAATTTCTTAGTGTTTTTTTTTTTTTTTTTTTTTTTTTTTTTTTTTATGTACCCATTATTCTTGGTCATTCTGGAGCAATGAAATGGATAATAACGCGGTATAACATACTAGTGGAGGAGGAAGAGAAGAGCTCGTGAATCCACTTGGAGGCGTTGTGGCTGGGAAGCTCTAAGCACTGGGCGAGGCAGTGCATGGCATGTGCTCTGACGGTGGGCGAGACGTCGGCGCGGCGGCCGTACACCACACTGCGCACCAGGAAGCGGTGAGACAGGAACTTGGCAAGCTCGGGTTCGAGCGCCTCGCCAGCCTCCCGTTCCTCCTGCGCCAGCAGCACCATGGCCACGTCCAGAGCAAACATCCGGAACGCCACCTGGAGGAACGCACACGGGGTAAAGGGAGGCGTGATGTCGAAAAGCATAAATGAGGAAATATTAAATGCCAGTGCTTGATTCGTATATAGTTGCCGATATATATTTGTACATAATTAGATTTTTGTTCAGTGTAAAAAGTGTTCGGTTTTGTAGTGTTCAGTGTGAACACTCACTCTGGTGTTTAAAGAATAGTTATAAAGCCACTTGACAAAAGTGGCATAATCGTGACATGGCATCTTAATCACCAGCTTCCCGATAGCTTGAGCGCCGCTAGCACGGTATTCTGCCTTCTCCACCATCTGAAACAAACACGCACACACACACATCAGTCACTTATTCTATGATTTTAAATATTTTTAATAAGTATCAGTAAAGTGAACCCTCAGTAATCCACCTGGTGACAGATGTGCTGTATAAGGATCTTAAGCAGCGGCAACGTGGCCTCCTTCTGCTCGTCCACAACATGACTGAGGGGACACACCCAAGATTAACTTTCAGTGCAATATATATATATATATATATATATATATATATATATACACACACATATACACACATACAACTTCATATGGAGTCTGAAGTAAAGCTTATTCCAATCAAACATTTTTCCTGACCTGATGAAGAGGATGGCCTGGTCTCTGGCATTGCAGGCGGCCTGTGAAGGGGCGAGCAGACTCGGCTTAGCTCGCTCCTTCCTCATCATCAGAATGACGTACAGCAGTCGGCGGAAGACGCGCCGGCGACACTGAAGACGAGGGAAAAAAATAAAATAAAATAAAATAAATGAACCTCATTTATTCGGCAAACTCACCGAGACCCTAATAACATCACTTGATGGATTCCGGTCCTGCAGGATCGACCATACTGAATGGTTCTCTTATCAGCAATTATTACTTCTTTAAATCTTGCGCTGAAAGTCCAAGTCTAAAAGCCAAAAGAGATTATTCTAGACTCCCACCTCATTTCCTTCACCATGATTGGAGGAGCAGAGCAGCCAAAGGCCATGATAGGCGAGCTCAGGAAGGCTCCGCAGTTTGTCCACGTTACTGAGAAAGCAAAACAAAACAGTATTACAGGGAACTATTACGTAAGGAATGTAAGACTTGGGGACATTCTGTTGTAGCTATATAATAATTATTTTCCATTAAATTCTGCACTAGCCATTTTATAGCTGCACCACTCTCAGAGCTGCTGCTACAGAAAATGAATCCATCAGGAGGAAAAAGTGTCAGCACAGTTACTTATAGGAGCTATACTGAACGCTGGAACAGGGCGTAGACACTGACCGCTTCTCAGCGAAGGACAGCTCTCCGATGATTGGCTCGAAGTTGGTGACTTCAGTGAACAACTGCAACATTACAGAAACAGATCAAGTAGATCGTTAGGGCACGACTACAGGATTAAAATTAAGAACGGCATACAGCAAAGCTAGGATTCTACTAACTTCCCATTTGTTAAGACAGCTGATGTCACTTGTGTTTGATTTTTTTTTTTTTCTCTCTGGCTATGAATTAAAAAAAATATATATATATATTCAATTGATTTATTTTAATTGATGCTGCTAAATAATGCAAAAATGTTCATTTCAAATGCTTAGTAATTTTGTGTGTTTATTTTCTTATATTAATGATTTGAACTGCTCATGACAAGGAAATTTACATTTATTTACTTTAAACACCGAGCTTGAGATTTGTCCTCCTCCGACCAGGATTAGATCCTGCCAATGATCATGAAGCTCCTGGGATCTGCAGTGGCCCCTACAGTGGCCTATAGAGCTTCCTGGTTATTTGTATAAGTAAGTTATAGGTTGCGAGTTCTTTCATAGTAACAGTGACATCATCATCATCATCATCGCTACTGACCCGCACGCAGCTATCGGCGCTCTGCGGTTTGTCCCGGAGTGAAAACTTCTCCAGCAGCTTGAGCAGCGTTCGCATGAGTCCGGCCACGTCCTCACGCATTCCCAACAGATCCTGAGCTGAGAAATACACCTCCTCGTCTTCGTCCTCGTCTTCCTCATCGATCACCATCTGGAAGGGGAAGACGGCCACATCACACGCCACGCTGTTTATCGAGATCGAAAAGGTTCTAATCCCTTTAAACGAATCTTAGATTGGCATCTTATGTAAACCTGCACTGACGTTCACCACCACCACAATGATTCGGGGCGGCGGCACACACAAAGTGAAAGCGAAGCTATTTGGGATTGGGTCTCAGATTCGATTGATCTCACAGGTAAGAATCATTATTAGACTCATTATGACTTCTAAAAAGAGAGAGAAATCTTGGACTCCAGCTGTAGATATTAATCTGAGCATTTCTGTGACTACTCAGTTGGAGCAATCAGGAGTCAGCACTAATTTTAGCTCCGCCCACATGTCCAGGATGGCCAAATTCAGCTCTGCTCACAGCGTGCTGAGGACACACTGAACTTCTCAGTAGTAAAGCAGACAAACCTCCTCTGTGACTTTCTTCGGGGGTTTGGCTCTTTTCCCGCTCTTGACGTCTCCCTGCGAGCTCTTCAGCATATCCTTCTTGCGTTTCTTGCTCGGGCTCTGCGGCCAGCATTTAAGCACGACGTCCAGGCACGTGTCGAACAGGATCTGATGGAACACTTTATTGGCAACACTGCCTATGAAAGACATACATAAGACTTCAAGTTTAGATCTCAAGAACGACGGACATGTTAAATGCAGTGCCGTCGAGGGTTTTTACGTCTTGAGCGTTATTCAGGTGAAATGGGAGCTCACGAGACTCACCTGGGATTCTGAGAAGCAACAGGTAGAGCGAGGTGGCCTGCAGGCTGTGGCGTCTCTGCTCCACGCTGGACGATTTGGTTTTGGCGCCGAGGATGAAGCACGCCAGCACGGCCACCAGAGACTTCACCGACACGCCGTTTTCTCCAAACACGTTCCACACACTCTGCAACATCAAAAGACAAAACCAAGACATGTTACGTTATGCTAGAAGATCACAAGGACACACGTCAGATCTGTAACATCACGTTACCTGGGTGTTCTCATCATCAGCGGAGAACGGCACTAACTGTTTGTACACTTTCTTAAAAACATTCAAGTCTTCTTTTATTTCCTCTTCGATGGAGGAGTCGAGGGGCTCGGCATCCGTGAACTCACACTCCCACGCCGCGTCCACCCAAGCTGGAGAGAGAACACACACACACACACACTTACTTTTATCCACCAGATCATTTAATTTGACTTCCCCTTTTCTTTGACATTATATTATTACATTTATATTATTTTAATTACTGCACCTTTATTTTTTTAAACACTTTTTAATTTCATTTTTTTTTTTTTTATCATTGCTATTATGGACTGCTGTTTTTTCTTCATTCCTGCTATCCAAGTTTCTCATGTTCTTCAAAAAGTTAAGTAAAATCATGTGTTTTGCATGTCAGGCTTTAAGTAAACAAACATATAAGCCAATTACTCAACTGTAACTCCTGAACTGGGGTCCCATCCCAAATCCACACTTAGGGCCCTACCAGTGCACACCCTTATTAACCCAGAATCCCTTGCTTTAAGCCCTAGCTAGTGCACTTCTACAGGGAGGAGTCAGTGATTTGGGCTTAAGCCGAAACCTCCGTTAACTATTTACGAACGTTAATTTAGCCATAGCGAATTTATTTTTCTATAAACAGTTTGAAGAGCTACGCGGCAAAGTATATAATTGTACACTATACAAATAATAAATACAATTAGCTAAGCTATTAGGGCTAGCTAAGTGCCGTGTTAGCATTGTTTATGACGGGGACTCGTTATGTTTTGGGCTAATGACGTTAGCTTAGCGAGCTAGCAACTTCGCCTCTGACAGCTTGACTTTTTATGACGAATAGAAGACGACAGTAACAATTTTAAACACTAGATTTAAAAAGGTCTTGTTTAATAAATGAATAAGAATAAATCATACCGGGAGACACAGCGTGTAACTTCAGCAACTGTATCGCGCGCAACAACTCCATTTTACCTTCGAATCCGCGCGCCAAACTCTCCCGGCATGCACCGCGCCTGCTTCAAGTCTGAACAGGGTTGCCAGATTGTCTCATCCAGTTCAAAAACAACATCAACAATAATGCAGTATGTTATTAGCATAATTGCAATTACTTACTCTAATACATTATCTATATCCTCTATATAATTACATATTAATAGTAATAAGTCGTAGAAAATGCATTTAAAGTTAAGGTTTAAAAATAAAATAATTATGATTATTAAACATAATAAAAAGTAAAATACCATTTAAAAAAAGCAAACAATTAATTTTTTTACATTTAAGGCATTTGAAAGATGCCCTTCTTGAGCTATTTACAGTTCTCATTTTATACAAATAAGCAGTTGAGGCCTTGCTCAAGGGCCGAGCAGTGGCAGCTTTAGTGCTGGGATTTGAACTCATGACCTTCCAATCAGTAGTCCAACATCTTAACAAAGTTGAGAAAAAAACAGAGCAGAAGAAATGTTAAAAAAAGGTTAGGAAAAAATAAGAAGAGTAAATAAAAACCAGAAGAAATCATAAAACTACATAAAAGAGAAATAAAAAAAATAAAACAATAGGTTTTGAATTACATGACTATTTTGAAGCACTTTATTAATTTTTATTAACTCAATCTGGCAACCACAGTACAATCGCTGTTTTCCCGGCATGCACTGCTACCCGCGAATATCCAAACACAACAGCGCGTGACAAGTTGTCAGATTCCAAACCGAGGAGTCAGTGTAGCGTCGTAAAATTTCGAAATGTCGGAAATATGACAAACTACATTTTATGAGAAAAGAACATAGTAAGTATTAAAAGTTGAGTTTAATACTTCATGTTACAATGTGTTTTATTTTGCAAATGCACAAGTCAGTTACTTCGCACAGTAACGCTATCCTAGCAACAAAACTTTCAAACCTGCAATAATGATGAAATGTATTATTTTAGAGGTGTAGTCAAATACATGATAAAAGTTGTCGGTCTAATACAAGCTAGAAAACAATGTATTGTCATATTTGTATAACGTTAACCTTTGTAAATGGTAAAAAAAAAAAAAACACACAAAAAAATTACACGTAATATGGAGGTTGTTTATAACTTCCGTGTCACGTCAACGCGTCCGCCATTTTGGAAAGGTCCAGATTTCTTTGTTTTAGGTTGGACAGAACACAACTCTCAATGCTATTTGAGACAGGTGTAAAACATCAGGTGGTAGATGTGCTGTTAGTAGGAGCAACACACACACGCCTCCCATTACATTTTATAGGTGTTATATATTTGATCTCATATATGTGTATATATATATATATATTTTCCCCTTTCTGTTCTTTTTTTATTTTGACAGTGGAAGATGTATTGGCACCCTAAATGACCAGTGTAGTGATAATGACGAGAGGAAAGTGGCAGGACCGAGTGAAGGCGGTGGAGCAGAGGGCTCTGTCCTACCAATCTGCTCCCATCAGCTGCCCGTATAAAGCTCGTCTGTCCCGGCCATGGCAGCCGTCCTCTCTATGGAGGCTCTTTCCTCGCCAGAGTAACGCTATCGCCTTCAGCCAGCACTGCAAACAGGTAGAAACGAGGGAGGTTCAAAACAGCACTATACTGAAGAATCATTAGAGACTAGGATTAAGAATTGGTGACGGGGTTCTGACTTACTGACAACACTTACCACTTATTTCACATATTTGCTTTTCTCAGTCTGTTTGCTTTTCTTAGCCAGTGTCAGTGATATTAAACGTCTTCTGTCTTCTGTTCTTTTTCAGGACGTGCACGTGTTTGCTCTAGAGAAGGACAGCACAGATGCAGGACAGAGGATTTATTTAGTGACCAGCTACAGTGAGCTCTGGCACTATTACATGTAACTTTACTTAGTTATTTGTAAGGAATATACATTCTGTCCCACCCAGCAGATGTTCTAGTCTGGCTAGAAGAAGCAGTCATGCTTCTACTCGATGTAATGATGGTGTACTTACACTACACCCTATAATCAAACGTGCCCCTGTAGTTCACACAGACGATCACTGATGCACTGCTATGAGGTGATTCCAGAGGGCGCTGTCTGCAAGCTCTACTTTGACCTGGAGTTTGACGTCGCCTCCAATGCACACCTGGACGGCCCAAAGATGGTGGCATCACTGATTCAGGTAAAACCATACTATATGCATAAAAAATTTGCTGGTATATATGGACAGCAAGACGTTACAGCGTTCCGGTCCTGTCAGTTTTGGGATTGGTTGAGCATCTTAACTTTAGCACAGCTGTGTGAGAAAAATGGTGGCTATACCATACAAAAAAACTCCCAGAAGCAAGGTTATAACTTATAATGTCTTCTATCCTTCTTTCAACATCAGTATATGTGTGTGAAGCTGGAGGACGTGTACAGTCTGCAGTGCTCGGCAAAAGACGTGCTGAATCTGGACTCCAGTACAGCCGAGAAGTTCAGCCGTCATCTCATCTTCCTGCTCCCAAACTGTGCATTCAAGGACAACAGGCATGTTGGTGAGTGCCTGTTACTGCATAATACATACACAGCTTACAGGGATTTACTCATGGACCTCACTCACTCACTCGGTAAAACACTTTCTCACTCGCTCACTCGGTAAAACACTCACTAAAAGACTCGCTCGTTCTGTAAACAACTCACTAAAAGACTCGCTCACTCACTAAAAGACTCACTAAAAGACTTGCTCTGTAAACGACTCACTAAACGACTCGCTCTGTAAACGACTCACTAAACGACTCGCTCTGTAAACGACTCACTAAAAGACTCGCTCTGTAAACGACTCACTAAATGACTCGCTCTGTAAACGACTCACTAAATGACTCGCTCTGTAAACGACTCGCTCTGTAAACGACTCACTAAAAGACTCACTAAAAGACTTGCTCTGTAAACGACTCACTAAAAGACTCGCTCGCTCACTCACTGAGTTGCTCATTCAGTGAATGACACTTTTTTTCCCCTCCTCTCCCCCTCCTCTCTTTTAGAACAGTAAATGACATGTATTTGTGTCTTCCCATTGTAGGCAATTTCATCCATCACATACTCAAACCAGTGCTGAAAAATCTCCATAAAGGGTGAGGAAACTACAGCTCCTACCAATAGTTTATATTGGTCTGCAATTTTGTTTTCTTTCATGTCTTTCTCAGTATGAGTCCAAGTTGTATGCACTTACAGGCAGATATTTCCTTAGAGCTTCACAATTCTTTTTCTTCTTCTTTTTTTTTTTTTTAAAGATCATCGAGCATAAAATCTTCCTCAATAAATTAAGCGTAATTGCAATATCTGTGGTATTTATCCACTCTGGTGCATTATTTCCTAAGATGACATTCTTATCTCTCAGAATTGAGGAGGTGTGTCTTATACACCGGAGTGAACCGTTCTAGTCATCGGTTATAAATTAAGAGGTGCAATTAGTAGAAAATGAATCTTTAGTTTGTTGATAGTCTCGGGATGCTTGTGTAACATATTGTGTGCTCTTTCCACAGAAAACCCTGTGTTTTCTCTTTAAAAGTCTGGTTTATCATTTACACAGCCCGGAGAACTCTCCAGAAGACGCTGATGATGTCAACAAGGGGCCTCCATCAAAGAGAATGAAGCATGATGAGGATGAGGAAGACCTGGGCTTTTTGATAGTGAAGGGAAAAGATGGACAAAAGCAGCTCTTTGTGGATCTTGGTAATTTTGCATGCAGGTTCACACACCGACTCACTGAAAACTCTGTTTACTGTAGACTTGACGAGGTTTAACAGATGTCTGGGAAATATTATCTCCAGCAAACAAACCAATAGCCGTGACGCCAACATCTACGGTTTATCCATAGCGTTTACGAACACGGAGGAGCTGCTAATTACTAATTATTGCATTGGTAATGCTGAAAAAGTGTCCTAATGTAAATACCACGTGTTACGCAGGCGTGTACACCAAAAACCGAAACTTCCGCCTGTACAAGTCTTCCAAGCTGGGGAAGAACGCTGCCTTCTCCGTAGCTGAGGATAACGAGTTTGTCCCGAATTCCAACAAGCACACTACGGAGGAGGAACGCATATTCCTAGCCTCTCTGATCACCAATGTGAGGTAATTATACCAAACCGAAAGGCTTTGTATAGTACGGTTTGTTTATGTGCTTATTGTATAAGGGGAACTGGTAGAGCTGTAACAACTTATTGAAAAATCAACTCCATTTGATCTTTCATAATTAGCAATAGGTTTTATTATGGAGTAGTTGGTATATGAAGCATGTATCAGCACACACTACGTCAACTCGCCTGTAAGTAGTTAATCCCCCTTTTTCCCCCCAACATTAATAAACCTACATCATTTAATAATATGTTGCGTCTCAAGTTATCAAGTCGCATCATTGCTTTCGGTTCATGTCAAAGATGCTGGGAGTCAATTAGATTCACTCTTTCACTCGCTCTCACTTTCACTCACTTTTACCCTACACAAACCAGCATGTGGTCATTTCTACCCAGCTTCAGGTCTCAGAGGATTCTGACGCATGATCCTCCCGAGAGGACTTCAAACGAATCTCGGTGTTCAGCTGAACACAGCGGCCCGCACAGCTCAGGTAATACAGCTCATTCGTTACTCAACACA